>SKCR01012975.1:0-52359 GCA_019454045.1 Zanthoxylum bungeanum
ATTTGGTATTGTTAAATAACAACAATTAGTAATGATTTCACGTTGGAAATTATTAAGTAACAACAAGAGTTGTTAATCAAATAATTAAGTAACAACAAGAGTTGTTAAGTAACAACAATTAGTAAAATGTTAAGTGGGAACAAATGGTACACCCATGATGGTAACATTTTTGGAAGGGTTAGAGAAAGTCATTATGCATCTAAATACATGTGATTACATAGTAATCAATGCATGTAATTAAATAGTAATCAAAGATTAATAGTAATCCATGCATGTGAGCTAATAGTGACTTGGTTTCCCTCCTATAAATAAGATCATTTGCTTATTGAGTTAAACAATCAATTAAGTTTGATTAAGAGGTCTCTACAAGAAGAAAGGTATGCAATTGTGTTGTGATTAACTTAGATTTATTTCAATTAGTTTGTAAATAAATATAGGACTAGTAATACATGTATGGTTAGATCCTAAGAGGACAAACATGTAAATATATTAGGGATTATGTTTCCTAACATTGGTATCAGAGCTTAAATGCATGTATTCTAGTTAGATTACACAAAAATTGCATGAACATGCATGAAAGTTGTAAAAAATGTTTCTGTTTTTGTTTTTTACAAAATGATTTTCTTCCAACTTTGGGCCATAATAACTCTCTGTAGAAAATTGATAATCGCAAGTTCAAATATGTTTTGAAAACTAGGTCATGAGATCTTCAATTTAGTATATCATTTGCTTAATTTGAATTAAAATTGAGAAAGATATGGACCCTAGAAGTTGGCTAGATGAATATGTTTTTACCCAGAAAAACACTCCCAGAAGAGCCGTACTACATGTCATCCGTTATTTAGAGGAGAGGTCGACAAGTCGTCCGGATTATGTACGACATGTTGTATGTGTTCCTGGTTTGCAGACGACATGTCATCCTGTTTATGTACGACAAGTCGTACGTAATACCGAGAAGGACGACATGTCATCCGCAACATGTCAACCGACAAGACGGCTTGCAGTATTAGATTAAACCGACATGTCATACGGCCACCGAATAAGCGGACGATATGTCGTCTGCGCGTGGAAGTAAACCGAGGCTGGCCGATGCATGAGGGCGAGTGGGAGCCCGTTGCCGGCGCGTGGAGGCGTGTAAGCCTCTCCTGTGGCGCGTGGATGGCGCGTGGAAATCTGTGTAAGCCCGTATTGGTCATGTCTGTATCGGTTTGCTTCGGTAATTCCGATCCGTCATGATTAAAAGTCTAATCCTTTTTACAAAATGTTTTAATCGGCCACGATAAATTTATTTTATCATATAAACTTTGTGTTTATGAAAATGAATATTTTTGTGATTTTTATTCTTTGTGATTTTTATTTTAGTCAATGTAACTTTATGTTTCATTGTATTGATTTTTCCTTGTATTTGTTGCAGAAAAATCATGGCGATTATTCGAAGAATTGCAAAAATGATTATGACACCCCCAGACCGGGAGATGATATTAGACATGTTGATGGAAATGGATAAATATCAAATGAGTGAAAGTGATGATATGATTTCGAATATCATCACTTTCAATAACATGTTACAAGAGTCTATCTGGGCAGGTAATTGGATAAGACAGCCGAATAGATTCAGATTACTGAGAAACACTCTCCCCAAGATATGGCAAAGATAATTTACTCGTATTTGGATATTAGTAAAACGTGAGGAAAAATATGTTCCTTATAATAAAGCCATTGAGAGGTTAGCGGTTCAGTATCTACGACATAAGGCAAATAATACTATTTTTCCTTCGATGTCCCTGAAACGTTGTAAGGATCCTAAATTTGCTATAAGTTTTCCATGGCTGTCCAAGATCAATTACGAGTTACCCAAAGAGTTTGAGGATTCGTATCCAAAACATATATGAGTTGTGACTCTACAACTGGGAAAATTATTGTCGTAAAATATTAATTTCTTTCATGTTGTTTCTGTGTGTTATTTTACGGCATGTAAATATTGTATTTATATATATGAATGTTTCATGTTGAATTTAATTTATGTAATTAAATCAATGATTGTCATGTACAATTGTCGCATGATTAAGATGTTCTAAGAATTTATGTAATTTTTAGAAAATATTTTTACATGATTGATTATGTTGATAATATTTTTACATTGGGTAATTGGATGATGATTGGACACATAGTGGCCTTTTGACTCCAACCCCATTGAAAAATCTTATTAAACGTAATTTCTTTCATGATAAAATAAGACAAAAGTATTAACAATTGTGCATGAATGTCTGTAGAAACTTTGTGTTTTTAATATGGCTTCCGCAACAAAGAACATTATTGCTGAACTCAACAAGGGTGAGAAATTGAATGGCGATAATTATGAATTTTGGAGCATGAAAATCCAATATGTGCTAGAAGAACAAGAGGTTCTTGAAACTTTGAAATTGAGCATGGATGAACCTGAACAGAGCACTATGGCCCAACACAGGCGAGACCGAGAGGCTTATGAGGCCTGGAAGAAAAATAATTTCATTGCCCGCATTACGTTGCTAAGTAGTATGGATAATGACATAATGAAAGAGTTCAGGAAATATGACATGGCTAAGGACATGTGGTCCATACTAGCTGAAAAGTTTGGTAGTACATCAATAACCAAACTCAGGTCACTGACAATCAAGTTTGACACATACAAGAAACACCCTGAGTTTACTATGTCAAAACACTTGAGGCAAATATCAAACATGATTACTGAACTGGCAGATGCTGGACATGTTCTTACGGATGAACAGAAAGTCCAAGCGGTCATTCGTTCTCTTTCAAATAGCTGGGAGGATATGAAGATGCATTTGACCCACAATGAGAGCATCAAAACCTTTGATGATGTTAAACGTCACCTTGAATTAGAAAGCGACCGACTCGCGACCGCTAAGTCAAATACTGAAGTGTATATGACAGAAACTAGCAAACCTAGGGGTTTCAAGAAGAAAAGAAAATTTCATGGTGGTGGGTTCCATTTCGGAAAAGAATAAAATTCTTCCAAGCCAAAAAAGAAACAGAAAACCAATCAACATGGGAATGGAAAACGTCCTACCAAAAAGAAAAACATGGCAAATGTTAAATGTTTTAACTGTGGAAAGAAAGGTCATTTTGCTCGTGACTGCACTGAGCCTAAAAAGGTGAATACCTTTCGTGCATATTTAAATGAAATATGTGTTTCAAGTTCAATCTTTCTAACTGAATCTAATCCTTTCTGGACTGTAGACTCAGGAGCCACAGACCATGTAGTGAAGGATAGAGATGCCTTCGTGGAATTTCGATGAATTTCACCTAGGGTGAAGTGGATATAAATTGGCAACAACTCACAGGTTGAAGTCAAAGGCATAAGAACATGCAAGTTAGTCATGCATGGTGGAAAAACTTTACTACTACATGATGTATTATTTGCTCCACAAATTCGTCGAAATTTAGTTTCTGTGTTGGTTTTGGTTAATTTAGGTTTCAATTTAAACTTCCATAAATTTGGTGTTGATTTGTACTTAGGTACAATACACTATGGTACTGGCTATTTTCTTGATGGTTTTATTGTATTGAATGTTGAGTGTTTCAATCACAATTCCAGTTTTTCGTTTGTTACTTCAACTGTCAATAATGATGGTGATGTAATTGTGTGGCATGCTAGACTTGGCCACATTGGCCAGCAAAAAAATGAACAGATTAGCCAAAGAAGGCTTTCTGGGAAATATTAAGAAGGTAGAATTGTCAACCTGTGAATATTGTTTGGCTGGAAAAACTGCGAGAAAACCATTTGGAAAAGGGACTAGAGCAGAATTTCCATTTCAATTAATTCATTCAGATATATGACCGGCGTAAACACACGCGTATAACGCAAGCGCACGTATCGTTCAAGTAGTATAAAAATATCGATCCCACGAGGACTTAATATCTAAACTATTAATTTTATGAGGTCAAATGATTACTAATATCTAACAGGTTGTTTGATTGATTTGAAATGGTGACGATTCTAAATTTAAAAACAAGTAAATAAAATTATTCGAAAGGAGATTTTAAGAAAATTCAATATTAAAAACTATTTAGGGTTGTGATTTCTTCCAATATCATTTTAAAGATGAAGTGATTATCTTAAAGTTGGGTAATATATTGATTTATTAACCTGGAACACTAAATTATGTGTAAGCCTCTGTCGATGGTCAGACACAAATACCCAGTTTAACCCAATTGAACCATATGTCTATGTCAACCAAATTATCTGGATTCATTAAGTTTAAGTTCCAATTATGGCTACCCCCGTCCGACAGGTATATTCCTATCCTGTAAGGAAATCTATTAAAAGGTTATCTATCCTCAAGGAAGATCGTGGGCTATTGAGTCTAAGGCTGAAACCTAAAATCCCTATGTCTAGTTCATTTTAGATTTACCAGATCAATTTTATTAATGTCCAGTTAATGAAAAAACATTAAGATTAAGACTCAATAAATAAATATTTATAATACCCAAACTATAATCTAACCCCTTATAAACCGGAATTAAAAGTCATCACAACCCCAGATAACTAATTTAGTTACAACACATAACTAAGGCTAGTAAAAACTTGAAAATAAAAGACATAAAGTAAAAATGCGGTAAAGTAAATACTGAAAAGTAAATTACAATAAAATAAAATGCTAAGGTAAAATGAATTACTTTTACTACTACTAATTTAGATATCTCCCATAAAATAATATATAAACTTGTGATAACATTACCAACCAGCCATATAGGCGGTATCCTGATTAAGTCAAATTAAGTCCAACCAGCCATTAAGGCGGTAAAAAGATTTGTCCATAAACCTGCCATATAGGCGGTAAGAAAGTTTAATTACCAACCGACCAATCTGGCGGTATCCTTGATTACCATATAGGCGGTAAGGTACTGATCAACTAATTCCATCCCCCAAACCTAAATGAGACATTGTCCCCAATGTCTTAAACAGTAGAAGAAGAGTTTAGAAGATAATACCTAGTTAGCTGAAATTCTACAAGAAATTAAAGGTTCAGATCCAGATTAACACGACGCCTCTTACCACGATCTTCCTCGGACCAATTTATCTTTGAAAGGATAGGGTCAACTTGTGGTTCATAGGCTAAGAGTTGGTCTATTAGATCCGGAGCAGTTCTGGCAGTAAAGAGTAGTTCTTTTAATGGTTTTGACACGAACCCATTTCTTCGGGCATCATCAAGAAACACACAAAGAAAATCATAAAATCCATCAACGTTGTACATTCCAAGCGGTTTCTGGTGTATTTTTAGGTTCGCCCAAGATAGCACTACAAAAATTTCCTCCAATGTGCCCAAGCCACCTGGCAAAGTGATAAAAGCATCAGCACTGTTAATCATTTCTACCAATCGCTCGGACATACCTGGCACGATCAGTTCTTCCCCGTTTGATGATCCAATAAGATTTGCCTCTGCCAAGGGTTTTGGGATGATTCCCAAAACGTGACTGCCTCCCTCTTGTACAGCCTTTGAAACGATCCCCATTAGTCTAAGATTGCCTTCGCCATATATTAAGTGCATATTCCTTGCAGCTAAGACTCGACCCAATTCATGTGCTGCTTCTACGTATTGTGGCTTAACACCAACACTACTACCGCAAAACACACATATGTTTTCAACTCGTCTTCTTGAAGTGGCTTCCATTTTTTATGTATTTCTTTCTCAACTCTGGATGCCTTCAAAAGTGCAATGACGGGCTGAATTTATAGTACCTGAAAAGGGTGAGTAAAAATAGCACAAGTATCTTCCAGAGGACGATTAGTAGCGAAATAATATCGTGATAGTCAAAAAAATCCGGATCATGTCGGAGAAAAAGAAAACAACACAACAAATCACAATTTTTAAGAAAAGACAAAGAGATATAATATTTACAAGAAAAGTAGCCGCTTGATTGACGTCTATGCATCAGGGACAAGCTTCCCATCCAATTTTCTTATAAATTGGCAAACATGGTCTTTTTGAGTCAGATTCCCGAGACTTAACAGTTGTCTTTCCTTTTGGAATTGTGCATATAACATGCGAATTTCATGATACACACATCCACTAGGATGCGTCTCAAGAGTTTTAGATATGTCATCCAAAGACTCCTTACTCAAGCCATCCCTAATGAAATTAATCTTATCTTCGCGGTTATCAGACATCATTCCTAAAGAACGACAACTAGTATTAAAAAACATACGAGCACATTTATAACAAACACACATTCTTTTGGCTCTTCTCTTTTTAGCATATGTGCTCTTTCCTAAACCAGGCAGATGTGAAATAAAAGAGTCAGAAAACTCACCTGCCAATCGGACACGTGCTTCAATAATCCAACGAATGTCAGTAGGAATACCTTTGATCATTAGTAGTCTCATCCGTTCCAAGCGAGCTTTGTAGACTTTCATCAGAGATTTTTGAGGGAGAGAAGGAAATTGCTTGTGAATATTTGCGAGAGCTTCTTCCATCGTGAAATGACTTAACCTGCAAAAACTAAACAAACAAAAATAAAACACACCAGATCACAATATATACACAAATTGCATGGGTTGCCTCACTGCGAGCGCTAAGTTTAAAGTCGTCAGCCAGACTTGACTTCTCGAACGTTAAGCTGGATCTGAAAGTGTAACACTTTCTTTTTTTCGCTCAAATGATTCACCCCAGTAGTGCTTGACACGCTTGTTTTTAACCTTGAAAGTTTTGTTGGAGTCAGGATCATGTATCTCAACGGCTCTATCTTGTAAAACCTTGGTGATCACAAATGGACCTGACCACCGTGATTTTGGCTTCCATGGGAAGAATTTCACCATTGATTTGTTTAACAGTATCTTCTGCCCTGGTTCCAGTTGTATGCACACTAACTTCTCATCATGACTTTTCTTGCCCTTTTCTTTGTACAATTTGGCATCCTCAAAAGGCTGATTGTGAAATTCCTCCAATTCGTTGAGCTGGTGGAACTTTTTCTCTTCTGTTGCTTGTAATGCAAGAATTGGCTTTTTCAGTGCAAAAGATGTTTTATCTTCAGGCTCCATAGGTGATTGACATGTTTTAAGTTTGTCAGTAGAACTTTGCATTGTATTGGAGTTCTGAATGGTACTGTGTATCACATCAAGTTTGAAACATTCCTCTTTCTTTTCATCATCTGGGAAATTCATGGCCTTGAAAACATTGAATGTTACTTCTTGGTCATGTACCCTCATTGTTAATTCTCCTTTTTGTACATCGATAATGGTTCGACCTGTAGCCAAGAATGGTCTTCCAAGGATGATTGGCACGTCTGCGTCTTCCTCCATATCAAGGACAATAAAATCTGCTGGGAAAATGAATTTGTCAACCTTGACCAGCACATCTTCAACTACGCCTCTTGGAAATACGAGCGTTCTATCAGCAAGTTGTAGAGAGACTTACACCTAAATCACATAAAGCCTTACCAAAGTCATGTTCTCCTATAGTGCAAGGTATAGTGAAACTGCCAGGATCCTTCAACTTTGGGGGAAGTTTCCTCTGAATGATAGCGCTGCATTCTTCTGATAATGCTACTGTCTCGTAATCTCCCAATCTCCGCTTTCGTGAAAGAATGTCTTTCATGAATTTGGCATAGCTGGGCATTTGTTCCAAGGCTTCTGCAAATGGAATGTTGATATGCAGCTTTTTAAACACCTCCAGGAAACGAGCAAACTGCTTGTCCAATTTGTTCTTCTGAAGACGTTGAGGAAAAGGTGGAGGTGAAATGATCTGTTCTTTTTCTTTTGCTTCTTTTTCCTCCATCTGTTGCTTTGTTTCTTTTGGAACTTCCTCAGCAGCTGTTTTGGCTCCAACATCTTTATTGATTTCAGTACCGTTTTTTAACATGATGGCATGACATTGCTCCTTCCCCATGTTTCTTGGATTTGGCTCTGTGTTGCTAGGAAGGGTACCTGGCGGTCTGTAACTCTGAGCATTTGCCAGTTGTCCAATTTGATTCTCCAGTGCTTTAATAAAAGCAGATTGACCTTGAATTAATGCTGCTTGGGATTGAAACATAGCATCATATCTTGCTGCTTGAGATTGAAATATAGTATCATATCTTGCTGTGGGTCAACACTTCTGTTATACCTGGTTCATTTGCCTGCTCCTGGTCTTTGTTCTGTTGCTGGAATTCAGGTGGTGGATAGTTCTGCTGTTGGCCTGAATTGTTACTCCCTGAAAAATTGGGATGATTCCTCCACCCTGGGTTGTAGGTGTTGGAATATGGATTGTTCCCCTGTCTGTTGAAATTGTTGACATAATTCACAGTCTCTTCAAGTTGGTTGACTCTGGTGCTCCTCCATATGGTGAACTTGTGGATCAAGTGGTAAGAGTCTCCATGAATTTGCATATCTGATCTAGCTTGGCGTTGACTGCTGTATTGGCTCCACTTTCATAAATTCCTGCAATTCTTTGGATCATGCTCCTTTATGTTGGCCACAAGGAATTATTGTTGGCCATTTCTTCGATTAGGTCTCAGGCCTGATCTTCTCCTTTTGCCATCAAGGCTCCTCCAGCAGCAGCATCAATTGTTGTTCTCATTATTCCAGAAAGCCCATTATAGAATGTTTGGACTTGAAGCCATTTTGGAATTTCACGGTGTGGACATTTCCGGAGAAAATCTTTGTACCTTTCCCAAGCTTCGCAGAGGGATTCTGAATCTTGTTGTATAAAGGATGTGATGTCATTCCTCAGCTTTCCGGTTCTGGCTGGTGGAAAGTACTTTGCAAGAAATTTGGTGGCTAAAATGTTCCATGTTGTGATAGAACCTGCTGGTATGAATGTAGCCAAGCTTTAGCTCTGTCCTTTAAGGAGTATGGGAAAACACGCAGTCTCATTGCTTCTTCAGCTTCTCGGTTGTAATTAAAAGTGCCGTAAACTTCCAGGAAGTTGCTGATGTGGGCATTAGGATCTTCAGTTGCATTCCCCCCAAACTGAACTGACTGCTGAATCATCTGAATGCATTTTTTGATGTCACATGCATTTGCTGGTAAGGGAGGAAGTACAATGCAAGAAATGAGTCTGTCAACCACCGGAATGGTTCTGTCTCGAATGGGAATTGGTGGTGCAACGTTCAAAGGTTCAGGTTCCATGTTGACTAAAGCTTCTTGGCCTTCTCGCCTTTCCCTTCTCAACTGTCTGATGGTTCTTTCAATTTCTGGGTCAAGCGGTCGGAGTTCAAAGCTTCTGGTTCGTCTCATGTAGTTTCTGAGAACCTGAAACACAAGAAAACAAAAACAATAAGTAAAAAGAAATTAGATACAAGTAACGTATCTAACCCTTAAACTAATAGTAAAAGATAAATAAGTCCCCGGCAACGGCGCCAAAAACTTGACCGGCGTAAACACACACGTATAACGCAAGCGCACGTATCGTTCAAGTAGTATAAAAATATCGATCCCACGAGGACTTAATATCTAAACTATTAATTTTATGAGGTCAAATGATTACTAATATCTAACAGGTTGTTTGATTGATTTGAAATGGTGACGATTCTAAATTTAAAAACAAGTAAATAAAATTATTCGAAAGTAGATTTTAAGAAAATTCAATATTAAAAACTATCTAGGGTTGTGATTTCTTCCAATATCATTTAAAAGATGAAGTGGTTATCTTAAAGTTGGGTAATATATTGATTTATTAACCTGAAACACTAAATTATGTGTAAGCCTCTGTCGATGGTCAGACACAAATACCCAGTTTAACCCAATTGAACCATATGTCTATGTCAACCAAATTATCTGGATTCATTAAGTTTAAGTTCCAATTATGGCTACCCCCGCCCGACAGGTATATTCCTATCCTGTAAGGAAATCTATTAAAAGGTTATCTATCCTCAAGGAAGATCGTGGGCTATTGAGTCTAAGGCTGAAACCTAAAATCCCTATGTCTAGTTCATTTTAGATTTACATGATCAATTTTATTAATGGCCAGTTAATGAAAAAGCATTAAGATTAAGACTCAATAAATAAATCTTTATAATACCCAAACTATAATCTAACCCCTTATAAACCGGTGATATTAAAAGTCATCACAACCCCAGATAACTAATTTAGTTACAACACATAACTAGGGCTAGTAAAAACTTGAAAATAAAAGACATAAAGTAAAAATGCGGTAAAGTAAATACTGAAAAGTAAATTACAATAAAATAAAATGCTAAGGTAAAAGGAATTACTTTTACTACTACTAATTTAGATATCTCCCATAAAATAATATATAAACTTGTGATAACATTACCAACCAGCCATATAGGCGGTATCCTGATTAAGTCAAATTAAGTCCAACCAGCCATTAAGGCGGTAAAAAGATTTGTCCAAAACCTGCCATATAGGCGGTAAGAAAGTTTAATTACCAACCGACCAATCTGGCGGTATCCTTGATTAGTCAGGTTTAAACCAGATTAAAATGAATTACCAACCGACCAATCTGGCGGTATCCTTTTTAAGTCAATATTTTAAATAGTGAATATATTATATTTAAGGGAGATTAATCTAATAGCAATAGTAAAAGAATTACCTTTCACCCTAGCTGGGGAAGTTACCTCCTCATGGTAAATAGTAAAAATTAAAAAAACAAGTAAATTACTATTATTACAAAACGTAATTAAAATTAATTACAAAACTAAAAACTAAAAAACTAAAAATTAAAAGAAAGTAGAGAGAGAAACTCTCTCTTTACATCAAAGAGATGAGAAAGAGTGGTACATCTCAAACTGAAATTTGAAGCTCTATTTATAGGCGTTGATAGGCATCGGGCGTCGCGACGCCAAGGGCTTTGGCGTCGCGACTCCGGAACAGTGACACGTGTCACGCGTTGGTTTATCGGTTTTAGATTCTTATCCGATGACGTGGCACTGTTCGTGATAACTCAATAATTGTGATGACGTCATTGATGATGTCATGATGATGTGGCGGTGACGTCATGATGATGTGATGGTGGTGATTTTCGGCAACTTGAGATGGTGACACGTGTCATGCGCATGTTAGCAGATCTTTTGTGATGGTGACACGTGGCACGACACACGTTAGCAAAGTCAACTTTTCAGATTCTGACACGTGGACCAGGCGCACGTTAGTAAGGACTCGGCGCACGTTAGGCGTCGCGACGCGCCCAAAATTACGATTTTGCCCTTTTTGCCAATTTTCACTGTTTTGCTCCAAATCACCTCCCGAATGTCCTGAAACTTTATTTATCTACAAAATAACACAAAACACATCAAAATATTCACAAAAATCAAGAAACTATACAAAATATTAGGTTAAATGAGTAGGTAATAGTGATAGATTTACCACTCATTAATATCTGTGGTCCAATGAATATCATGGCAAGGCATAAAGCATCTTATTTAATCATATTCATAGATGATTTTACACGCTTTAGTTATGTCTATTTGATTGCTCATAAATCTGAAGTATTAGAATGTTTCAAGAAATTTATGAATTTAATAGAAAATCAACTGGACAAGAAAATTAAAGCACTACGCACTGACCGTGGTCGTGAGTACTTATCTGATCAGTTCAGAGAATTATGTGATGAAAAAGGAATTAGTCGTCAGTTGACTACTCCTGCTACTCCTCAACAAAATGGTGTTGCGGAAAGAAGAAATAGAACTCTTCTTGAAATGGTTAGGTCTATGATGGCACAAGCAAATTTGCCTATAACCTATTGGGGTGATGCATTATTTGTTGGAGATTCTAAGGGTCCCAAGGATCATAAATCAAACATGAACATGTGTGAATACATTCGAGGAAGTCGCAGAATACTTACATCGATCGGTTGAGCGACGCAGAGGCAACAAAAACTCAAACTTTCTGCCTTGGGACTGCTCGGCAGTGAGCAGATGCAGCTCACTGGTTTCGGCCTTTTGAGCTCCTTCGTCAAGCTCCAAGCTTCGTCGAATGGTTCCCGGATCATGGGTGGACTTCCCTATCACATTCGCATGATCCCGGAGTGTGCTAGCACTCTTGATTTTGCCACAAAATCGCACTTTGGCTTCCCATTTTCCTCTTGAAAATTCGGCAGTGAGCTGCCAAGAACAAAAGAAAATACAGCCCCTAAAGGGCGTGAGAGAGAAAGAATTTTGTTGCTCCAAACGTGAGCAAAGAGAAGAAAAGTCAAACAATAAAAGCTTTCAACCACCACATCAATCAATCACATCAATCACTCAAGTTGACAAGTCACATCACTCAAAGTGACAAGTGATTTGATGCTTGATGCGACTAATGATTTGACGCTTGATTGGACTTGCGTGCCACACTCGAATTTGAAATGCGAATGCGCTCGCAAATAATCTAGGGCTCGGGTTTGATAATTCTAAATTAACAAATTTTCTGTTGCGTCGTAATTAAATGATTACGCCTAGCGAAGTCACTATTCACGTCGCTAACGAATTAATTCTAAATTAATTCGTTCGCCCGAATTAAAATCTAATTTTAATTCCGCGTCGAAATCCAATCTTGTTTAATATATCAAATATATTAATTTACCGATTAATTCCAAATTAATCGTTATCTCTATTTAATTGATATTTTATCCCAGATAAAATATCTCCGCAATTAATCCAAGATTAATTTTCTCTCTCATCTAATTAATCCCTGATTAATTAAAAGTGCGAGTCATACGTCATCGGTGAATCTTTGGGAAGCGACCCATGAGATCCCTGGATATGTTGGCAGTAAATTCGGTCGTCGGACTATCCGAACACGTAAGTACCTCGTACTACGTTTATACCAAATTACAAGACAAGGTTGGCCTCTAGCAAAGCGCCATGCCTACCCAATTCTCCGGAAATATCCTTACAGGAATAAAGGATCTATACCAGGCGTAGTATACATAGTATTGCATATTTCTGTCCAGTATCGGATGATCACATGCGAGGCATGGGGCTGGTACAATGTCTGCCCCGTACGAAGCATATATCGGATTACGAGCAACTAGTCTCTTTAATATCGGATAATCATGACCAAGTCATATTATCCCGACGGTTGCAACCTTTTTAGAGAACCAGTTCTGTATCCCTGCGCGATCATCAACTCCATATGCCTGGAGTGACACTTCCGTCTTGACATCACACCCAACACACTACGATTCTCAATATACCCAACATTGGCGTACACAGAACCTGTTAAAGCCCTTGACGACCTCAACCAAAGTATATTGATTGTCGCAAGTATTAGCGATGCAAGTCTCAGGTTAAGACCAAATACACCTACCCTGATTTCGGATTTCCATAGACACATAGTCATACTACCAATGGAATTCCGAGGGAGTCTTATCCAGAGCTAAGCTGTTTCCCATACCATCGGTGAAACACAACCTCCTATTACACTTGCATGAGCATCATATACCCAAATATATGAGAACTATGCCGTTGTTCCCTCACAATGCGCACAAGTGTAATACTAGTCTTTTACGTATTCATCGATGTCCAATCTCGATAATACTATAACTAGGGATATTTAATGATTTATCCTTCGTGGACTGATACTGTCTCATATCATTCTCAATCCAGGAACAAATCATACAAACCTTCTATCATTTATATATCTTGGTGATCTAATCACAAATGATAAGAGTGCAATCTCCTTTGTCACATAGTTAATTTGTACAACAACACCATGATCTGTACAAATAGTGACGCTATGGGTTTTAATTGTCCAACAATCTCCCACTTGGCCTATAGCCAGTCACTTGAGTGTCTTACACCCGAACTATGTACGGTTGGCTCAAACTGCTGAGAAAATGCTTCCGTCAGGGGATTTGCATGATTATCATATGATGCGATTTATTCGATTATCACATCGCCACGATGTATGATCCGAACGAATCAGATGAAAATCGAAGTATGTATCCGGATCATTGATGAGACCATTAATTGTTTAGCCTGTGCTGACGCCTAGCTCAGCTGCTAACAGAATTATATCTAATCTAATTAGATTTATTATCGACCCAGAAGGCTTCTATTACCGCTTCAGCTGCAGCAATAACCCGCATTTGTTGTTTATACGGTAACAGTATCTTGCTTGGAAGATTTCCAGCTCACTATACCGTTATTCAAACTGTATAGTACCGTTTGCGACTTATAGTCGTTTTATCGGTTTAGAAACTTACAGTAGTGATCCCAGTCACTTCAAGTTCTCTTTCTCCACAGATTAAGATAACATCCTTAGTTCTCTAAGATACTAACGGACGTTCCTAACATCAATCCAGTGACTATCACTTGGATTGGCCTGTTTGTGTTTCCATATGCTCAAAGCGTATGAGACACCAGGTCGCGTACATTTTTCAATGTACGAGTTCTCGGAGAGTATTCGAAAGCCAAGCTTTCACCGATTATTATTTAGGAATATCATTTCCAAGAAATGATGTATGTTATCATTATTTATATAGGACAGCCACTGTCAGTGCGCTCCCACTAACCCTCTTATATACACAAGAATCCTTTTCGTTTTGAATTAAATCATAAACCATTATGATTACATCAAAACAATAATTCCAAGAACCTATGCTTGCTTCAATCCAAACATGGATCGAATAACCCGCAAACCTTGTTTGCTAGTTTTGGTACAACAAAATCTACAGGATGTTGTAAACATCCTCCAAAAGGTTTCCTTTTCAGGAAAGCGATTTTCCCGTTAAGTTGTCATAATTCATAAATGAAACATGCAGCATTAGCAAGCATTTATCCAAATGGATTTACCGTGGCAACAGGTAAAAGGTTGAATCGTAGTCAACACAATGTTGATAACGATACCTTTCCGTTAAAAGCCTAGCTTTATACGTTGGTATATTGCCATCCATGTACGTCTTCCTTGAAGACTTATATAGTACCAATAGGAACAATGCCTTGCGGTACATCAACTAGTTCTAAACATATTGATATACATGGAATCCATTTTGGACTCATGACACTTTGTCATAATAGGGAGTCGATACTTTGTATCACTTCCTTATACGTAGTCAGTTGGTTTAGAAAGGAAATGAGGAAGTGAGAAGATAACTTGAAGGCGGATAAAGGAGATAGTCGGGATGGGGAGACGGCATCTTCTTTCACAGAAGAAGTCTTGTCCGCTGAATTTCCTATGCGGTTCACCATGCCTTCAATGAGCTCCTACAGGGGCCATACTGACCTTAAATCCCATATTGAAAGTTTTGTTTTGCTTATGGAGGTCCAAGGAATGGTGGGAGATTCCATATGCAGGGTGTTCCCTCTAACCCTGAGTGGGCCTGTAATTTTGTGGTTTAGAAGATTGACTCCGGGAAGTATCGGCAGTTTCTCTCAGCTCAGGAATTTCTTCATCCGACATTTCAAAGGAGCGTGTGTCCTAAAAAAGACAATAAGAGAATTGAGGTTGATGAAGCAGCGGGACAATGAGCCCCTAAAGAACTTTATTGAAAGATACCACAATTTAGTGCTCGAGGTCGGGGCGTACGAGTCATCGGAAGCACTGGAAAGTCTCAAAGGGGCCCTTAAGGTGGGGAAGTTGTGGACTCACCTGAGGGTGCATGACATCCTGGATTACGCCACTGCCCTGGAGTTGGCCAGGAAGTTTGTATTAATGGAAGAGGGAGAGAAGGTCGCTCGGAAGGGGGGAAGTCAGAAAGAAAAGGTGGTGAGGCCGGAGTTATCCCGGAGACCAGACATAGATGCGAGAAAGACACCTCCGAGACAAAGGGAGTTCAGACCAGTGCCTCCCAGCAATGTACCACAGGAAAGGAGGGTTTAAACACAAGTAAATCATGTGACCGGAGGAGTAGGGTACACACCATTGAACAAGCCGATGGCTCAGATCGTCAAGGAAATTAAGGTAGGGGCCTTCTGATGGAGTCCGATCTGAGGAAATATTCGGTGGAATAGAAGAGTGAGAAATATTATTGTGTGCATCATACCATGTAGGGACACTCAGCGGAAGGTTGTAAGGACCTGCGGAAGAGATGGAAAATCTAGCGCAGAACAGCTATCTGAATGATTACATCGACCAAGGGGCCATGGCGGCCCGGCAACGACAATGGCATAGACAAATGTATACCATCACCGGTGGGAGGACACTGGCCGGAGATTCGAACCGATCAAGGAAGAATTACAGTCGGGTTTGCGGATCAGAAGTGTTAGCGATGAAGCAGACTTCGGGGACTCATGGAGGTCGGTCGGTCCCTGTAATGTTCATAGATGAGGATGCCCAGGGGGTGAGTTTTCCCCACGACGATGCCCTGATAATCAAATCAGTAATAGGAGGAGCCGAGATAGATAGAATATTGGTGGATCTGGGGAGTGCGATCGACATAATCTCTAAGGAAGCCTTTGATGGCTTGGGGGTGGAGTATGCCACTATAACCCAGGACGTGACTCCCCTGTATGGGTTTGGAGGGGTAGTAGTCATCCCATTGGGAATGATACAACTGGCCATGACGATCGGGACTTCCCCCCGCACCCGGACGATCATGATGGACTTCATAGTGGTGGACTGCATGAGCAGTTACCAGGTCATTGTGGGCATGCCTTTCATGACGAAAACAAAGGCCGCCATGTCATGTTATTATCTAAAGCTGAAGTTTCCCACCCGAGCTGGAATCGGGATTGTATATGGAAGTCAGAAGGTAGCCAGGAGTTGTTTTGCCACCGTTTCAAAAGAGACTTTTTGTATCGAGAATGATAGCCAGAAAAAGAGAGGAATGGAAGAGGAGGAGGAAACAGTTGAGTCTCCAGATGCACAGTCCCAGGAGTTTGCCCAATCGGGAGCAGCAGAAAAGTTGGAGTCAGTAGAACTCTTCGGCCCAGGAAAATTCATAAAGGTAGGAGCGGGTTTGGAAGAAAACCTGAAGCAGTACCTTCTGAAGTTTTTGAAGTAGTATGCAGATATTTTTGCTTGGGGGCATAGAGACATGCCCAGAATAGACCCCAAATTCATCAGCCACCATTTAGGAGTGGATCTGGCTCACAAGCCGGTCAAGCAGAATATAATAATATTCAATCAGGAATGTTGCGAGGTGGCATAGGCCGATGTGGAAAGATTGCTAAAGGCCGGTTTTATCAGAGAGGTGAAATACCCGGAGTGGGTATCAAACATGGTTTTAATGAAGAAACCTAGTGGGAAATGGAGGATGTGTGTGGACTTCTCCGACCTTAACAAGTCCTGCCCGAAGGATATTTTCCCGCTTCCGAAGGTGGATCAGCTGGTAGATTCAACGGCGTGTCATGGGCTGCTCAGTTTCATGGACGCCTTCTCAGGATATAATCAGGTAAAAATGCATCCCGAGGACGAGGAGAAAACAGCTTTCATCATAGATCGAATGTTGTATTGTTATAAGGTGATGGCTTTCGGTTTGAAGAATGTTGGGGCTACATTTCAGAGGTTGGTGAACAAAGATTTTAAGACCCTCATCTGTAAACCATGCAAGTATATGTTGATGACATGATAACGATGACCAAGGAACCAGAGGGTCATTTGGCCGACCTGGCGGGAACTTTTGAGCTGATAAGAAAACATAGTAAGAGGCTGAACCCAGAGAAGTATGCTTTCGGTGTAGCATCGGGAAAGTTTATGGGGTATATGGTCAGTGCACAAGGAATAGAGGCAAACCCACAGAAGATCCGAGCAGTTCTGGAATTGAAATCTCCCAAGACGGTCAAAGAGTTGCAAAGCTTAACGGGCCGAGTGGCTGCACTAAACCGGTTCATATCCCGTGCAACCGAAAAATGTCATCCATTTTTCAAGTTGATCAAGAAGGCCAAGAAGGATGTCAGTTGGACGCCAGAATGCGAGGAAGCCTTCGTGCAGCTCAAGCAGTATTTAGCTCAACCCCCGCTTTTGGCCAAATCGATCACGGGTGAGACATTATTCTTATACTTAGCTGTTTCTGAACATGCTATGAGCTCGGTGCTAGTGCAGAAGGCCGATAAGATCCAAAGGCCGGTGTATTATATTAGCAAAGCCCTGCTGGATGCATAGACGAGATACCCGACCCATGAACCGGTGGCTCTGTCCTTGGTTATGGCTGCCCGGAAGCTGTGGCCCTACTTCCAAGCTCATCCTATTGGGGTCTACACTGATCATCCTCTGAGACAGATCATACACAAACCGGAGGTTTCAGGTCGGTTAGTGACGTGGTCGGTGGAATTGAGTGAGCATGATATATCCTATTTGCCGAGAGCAGCGGTAAAAGGGCAGGCTCTAGCAGATTTTGTCGCCGAGTTCACAGGGCCGTAAATTTTGGAAGTTTCGGAGACCATGTGTGAGTTTTCGATGGACAGTTCAGTCAGTTCGCAAGGCTGTGGAGCTGGGGTTGTCTTGCGAAGTAGTGGTGGTGAGGAGGTAGTATGTGCCCTAAGATTCACCTTCGAGGCCACGAATAATGAAGCTGAGTATGAGGCCATTCTGGCCGGTTTAAGGCTCTGCGCGGCGGTGGGTGTCAGGGATGTGGTTGTAAAAAGCGACTCCCAATTGGCCGTCCAACAGCTAAAGAGCGAGTTTCAGGCCAGAGAGCCTAATATGATGGCTTATATGGCTGAGGTAAAGAAGATGATTGGGGAAATGGATAGTGTGCAGTTCGAGCAGATTGGTCGAGAAAACAACCATCAAGCAGACTCGTTGGCTTCCTCGATTAACTCAGAGGAGCGTAGACCATCCTTTTGATCTGTGTGCAGGAAAACAATGTTGGGAAACCGGAGGTGATATGAGTAGATACAGAATGAGGGACCTCTTGGATGGACCCGATCAGGAGTTACTTGGAGTATGGGAAGACACCTGAGGATAGGAAGGAGGAAAGAAAGTTGAAGTACCGAAGCTCAAAATTTTACTTGGTTGAAGGAGTCTTGTACCGACGGGGGTCCATGGTGCCACTTTGGAGGTGTCTTACAGCCGAGGAAGCAGATTATGTGCTCAGAGAGATTGATGGAGGAATATGTGGGAGCCATGCCGGGGGACAATCAATTGCACTTAAGGCGTTGAGGCAAGGGTTCTATTGGCCAACCATACACCAAGACGGAATAAAGATAGCTCGGAAATATGAGGGATGCCAGAAGAATGCCAACATTTATCATCAACCAGCTGAGCAGTTGACCACTCTGGTCAGCCCCTGGCCGTTCGCCCAGTAGGGGCTAGCCATTATCGGGCCAATGCCAGCGAGGTGGGGACAGGCCAAGTACGCCATCGTCGCCATTGATTATTTCACCAAATGGGTAGAGGCCGAACCCCTGTCTGTAATCACAGAGAAGAGGGTAATAGATTTTGTAAAGAAGAGTATCATCTGTCGGTTCGAAATTCCCTAAGCTATCATCACTGATAATGGGAAGCAGTTTGACAGCAAGGGTTTCGGGAAGCTCTGTGAAGAACTCCAAATCGCCTTGAGATTTGCTTCACCTGCCCATCCCAAATCTAACGGACAGGTCGAGGCTACCAACAAAACGATCAAGGTAAATCTGAAGGCCCGACTTGGATCTTGTAAAGGGATGTGGGTCAAAGAGTTACCGAAAGTGTTATGGGCGCACCGAACAACCTACAAAGACTCCACTGGGGAAACCCCTTTTTCTTTGGCTTATGGTTGCGAAGCAGTAATTCCGGTAGAGATTGGGATGATCACCCACAGGGTCTGGCATTTTGAGGCCGGGAAGAACGACGAGCTCGTCAGAAATCATTTTGATCTAGTCGAAGAAAAAAAGAGAAGTCGACTATGAGAGCGGCTGTCTATCAACAGAGAATGGCTCATTTTTACGACAAGAAAGTTCAGGTTCGGTCTTTCCTCCCTCTAGATTTGGTATTGAAGAAGGTCACATTGAATACCCGAAGACCCGAGGAAGGTTCATTGGGTGCCAAATAGGAAGGGTCATACAGAGTGGTGGAGATAGTAAGACCGGGTACCTATCTTTTTGAGCAGTTGGACGGTACCCGGCTCAAGAAGCCTTGGAACGCCGAGATGCTGAGAAAGTATTTCCAGTAGGCCTTTTTCTTCAAACTGCAAAGTCACCGGATGACCCAACTGGGATCGAAAAATCTTTGTAGAGCCTCTCTTGAAATGACCCATATAGAGTTGTAAGAAGGGCGATAGATCCCATGAATATAAACACGACTCTCTCTTTTGAATTTTAAAGTTTGTCCACTTTACTTGTTTAATAATTGAATGAGAAAGTCGTGTTCAATATTCTTGGGATGTGCTCGATGCGAAGGGGTGATCGGTAGTCAGGAAGGGCACCAAGCCCGTGGCACGCCAATCCCAGGTGTCATTATCAAACCCCCGAGCGAAAGTATCCCGACCTGGCCCTTTTCACCTTTGAGGATCCAGAACGCATCAATGGATGTGGTAAATGTAGAAAAAGCGCGAACCCCTCGTGTCACGCTAATCCCGGGTGTCATTATCAAACCCCCGAGGCCGGAGCGTTACTACCCCATGACTCGTATCTTTGAGGAACAGCTTGGGTAAACCGGACCCAAAGAGGTTTTTTCCCCTGCGTGTTGGCTGGTGAATCCCTTTGAGAACCATCTCGGAGCACATGGCATGGGGACGACAACATGGCCTCCATGACCATCGTGACCCCGGGTAAACCGTACCCATGGAGGTTTCTTCCCCTGCGAGTCGGCTAGTGAGTCCCGTTGAGAACCACCTAAGGGATGGCGCACACGGGGTGTCTTCTTCCCCCGTGAGGTATCTGCCTAACCACCTCGGATCAGGAGAAGCATGGCATAGGGAGGTTTCTGCCCTCATAGCGCTTGCAGGCTCCAGAGCCGCCCATCATGAGAAGGTTTCTGCCCTCAAGGTCTCGGCCGCTCACCGATCCGTAGCCCAGCTAGCCGGGACGCTGAGCTGTAAGATTCAGAATTGTGTTTTGGGAGGCACCAGGAAGGACGCTGCCTCGGGGCACCTGAGTTGTTATTCTTTTCGGGTTTGTGTGGAGTATGTGCTAAGTCACCTCCGTTTTGTTAATTTTATCTTGTTACATTTTTGTTTTTCACCGATTTCCGGCAAGGGGACGTCCGCGCCGGGATCCGCAGAGCCTCAAGTTGAAAATCTTCCCTCGTGTAAGTCTCAGATGTTCCACCAGCTCGGGGCTGGATTCATTACGCTGAGTCTGTTATGTTCCACCATCTCGGGGCTGGACTTGTTCCGTCGATGCTTTGTTCCACCAGCTCGGGGCTGGATTCGTTCCGCCGAGTCTGTACTGTTCCACCAGCTCGGGGCTGGATTCATTCCACCGAGTCCGTATTGTTCCACCAGCTCGAGGCTGGATTCGTTCCGAGTCTGTAATGTTCCACCAGCTCGGGGCTGGATTCGTTCCGCCGAGTCAGTATTGTTCCACCAGCTCGGGGCTGGATTCATTCCGCCGAGTCTGTAATGTTCCACCAGCTCGGGGCTGGACTCATTCCGCTGATGCTTTATTCCACCAGCTCGGTGCTGAATTCATTCCGTCGAGTCTGTACTGTTCCACCAGTTCGGGGCTGGATTCATTTCGCCGAGTCTGTATTATTCCACCAGCTCGGGGCTGGATTCGTTCCGCCGAGTCTGTAATATTCCACCAGCTCGGGGTTGGATTCGTTCCACCAAGTCTGTATTGTTCCACCATCTTGGGGCTGGACTCATTCCACCGAGGCTACTGGTCTACCCAACCTCGGGTTCGGGTTACGTCCCACCGAGTGCCTGATCTCAGTTTAAGGACAGATTCATATGAAGACATTGAGGATGACCTAAGTTGGCACCAGAGCAGTTTTCTGCATGATTCCTAAGGCCAGCCACCTGATAGCTGATCAACACACTTCTGATTTTTATAGTTCTCGGCACCAACTCGAACACTCGTTGGACCCAAGAACTAGAGGACATATGTTGATGAGGATTTCTACAACTAAGATATTCAAACAGTTCGGCAAGGGCAAAGAGGGAACTTCCATTTTTTGGAGAATCAGACGGCCAGATGTCTAGGTCAGTTCTCAGGCAGTGTGAGAATCCGAACACCCATTCCTCGGATCTGACGCAGATTTCATGGGCCGACAACATCAGAACCGAGGATGACCACTTAGGACTGACGGCTCGGTTTGATGTATCTTACCTCCTGGAACAAGTTGATGAGTTCAGATATTTCGGTTCAGGACGAAAATTGTTTGGGAAGCTCGACAGGTCACTTGGCCGACCTCTTGAAGACTGACGTGGGTTCAAAGTAGTTGGATTTTTCCTCCAAAATCAACTTTCACATTCAAAATCTAACAGGTTGTCATCATTAATGAAAAGACGTGATAGTGTACTTTTACGGCGTGATGTGACGGGAAATCAGAGGGTAGGTTTGCTTTCGGCGATGGCAGATAGGGGAAGAGAACTTGTCAAATCATCGGAAACCCGCAGACCTGCAGTGCTGACGTCACAAAGATATGGGAACAGTATTGAATATCCATTAGTGTACAAGGGAAAAGTGATCTCATTTGTAGGGGTTGGAAAAACTTTCATTCGATTACTACTTGTAAGAAACGCAAAGAACAACCAACAGCTCGGTTACTGTTAGACATGTCCCTAAACAGGTCGGTCCAGCTCGTTTTGGTAATAAAATAACCACATCTATATTGTGCCCATGGACGTAGGCTGGATTAGCTCCGTCGAACCACGTTAAACACACTTTGTCGATTTTTTATGTTTATCTTGTCTTTTGCCAAATTTTCTTTTGGTCTCCCATAACCAAATAAATTCACGGTTGAAGGAGGATTGTCTCGGGAGGGTTATCTCGGAACTGCCCCTGACACAAAAATCACCCGTCAACAGTGCTAAATGTAGGTTTGTGTTTAGGGTTATCTCGATTCTAATTTTCAAGCTATCAAGTTCTTATCTTTCATGTTTAAGGTAAACGTATTAGGGTGAATGAAATTATCAAAACTCATGGGTTTTATTATATTAACCATGCACCTTTGCTTTTCATTTCATTAATGTAGGTCACTAAAAAAAGGGCATTGAAAAAATTCTGGCAATACACTAACCTTGCAGTTCGACTTCATCGATACTTGCCAATGTGTTCTTATCGACTATTATTTTAGAAACAACGCTATCCATCTCTATAATCTAAGCTCATACTTATCTAAAACTTCATTAATACCCTCAGCGTACAAATTACACATCATATTATGCCATTTTGGGAAACATTCTTACGAAGACCAATGAACATATCACACACCATTCGATAGTCCTTATCATTACTTGCTTTAGAGGGTTATAAATGTTGGGGTTGGAGCTCAAAGCGCCAATTCCCGGTTGTATTTCTTTGAGAATACTACTGTAAAACGTTATTATTATGAATAATATAAGTAGTTTCTGTAATATAATATATCTTTTAAAATGGTGAAGACGTAATGACCTTAGAATTACTAGTCATGATGTTGTTGCAAAAGCGTCGCAACTGACATTGAGTTGTATCATGACATTGTCATTCTCAGACAGTTTCTCGTCAAGGTTTACAATACTTGGTCAGTAAAGTAAACCCGTTGAGACCGGTACATGTCGTATACTGGAATATATGATTCCAATGGTTTCTCAATGAACAATCAGTCTTGGAGACTCGTATAGACGTGTAGGTGTTTATAGCGGATAAACACTGAACGACTCACCGAAGATTCTTAATGGATGGTACACCAACGTCAATAAGAATCTTCTCGGGTTAAGTAGCACTTGTGTTTCTTGGACTTGAGATACCACTGTGGGCGCATGAGACATCTTCCACACTTAGATGGCAGTCACGTCACCGATCTATTTAGATCAGACCTCCGCCTGTTCGTTGGGTGTGGATAGATCCTCAGGGTGTCCTTTGTGTATCGAGATAGGATCCATCAATTCTGTGTACAGAGCATAGGTAGTCCATATGATTAGTAATCAGATAAAAACCATGGCCCGTGGTACACTTTAAAAGTCAGTTCTAAGTGTTCTTTTAGAGATTGCTAATAGAGACGTCGATGGGATTGTCCCCATAGAGATTTGACATTTACATCTATATCTCTGGGATATATCCGGATACCTGTGACGGAGGAATTATACATTTTCCATGACCTCGACCTGTATGATTCAGCGAGATTATCTATGGTCGTCATAATTTACAGGTGGGTAAATTATGGATACGAAATTGGATTTCGTGATGGATATGCCTGAATCTATAGAGTCTCACTAATGAATATACTCGTAGAGCAATAGGTCAACATTTATAAATAATACTGATTATTTATAAGTCATTTTAAGGTTAAACGGAAAAGTACAAGTGTATGGACCCAACCCAATAGTCATTCGTAATTTTTGTGTATTTGCATTTAATGTTAGATTTTATCAATACACATTAATTAATTGTAAAATTGAGATATTTGACTAATATCATAAATATATATGTATTTGATATTTAATGTAAATAATACATATACTTAATATATTTGTATTTAAATAATTATTTAATTATTTAATTGTTAAATAATTAAATTAATTAAAAATATTAAATATCCTAAGTTATGATATTTACTTTAATTGACTTAGTTGCCTTTGTTGACTTTATACTTTTCATTAAATGGTTTGATGATTAAAGTTAACTAGTTGATAAAGGCTTTAATGAAACAATTAAAAAAATATCATGATATTTTCTATAGCTACCAAATTCGGCCATGTGCAAAAATTGGAGGTATAAATTATTTGTTTCATTTTAGGGTTTTATTAACCTAAAAACTCTTATCAAAACTCCATTAAAGAAGACAAAAAGAAGCTTGAGAGAAAGAAAATAAAAACAAAGAAAAGCTTGGATTTTAGTAAGTTTCTTCAACTTACTATTAGAGAGGAAAATGTTCCTTATGTTCTAGGCTACATACTAAGTTGTTCTTATATTTTTCTATTCTTTATTCTTTGTGTTTTTGTTGGATGGAAGTTTGAGGATAGGGTTAATGCATGTAAAAGATCATATAATGCTTCTAATATGTTAACAAGCATTATTTTGATGGTTTTAGAAACAAGTTGCCATTTTAGAGTTATTGACCCACTCTTAAATGACCTAGATTTATTCTATAGTTATGTCACTGTGGTGAGGCTTGATTGGTGTGGAAGAAACATGATTGAAGTGTTGGATTTTACTAATTTGAAATAATTTGATGAAATTGAAAAATTAGGGTTTAAGATCTCTTCCAAATTTGGGGCTTTTCATTTATTTTGTGTATTTTGATGTGTATATGATGCATATAAAATATTGGGTTGATTGGATTTCATCTTAATATGTTTTGAACATATAAAGTGCAAAATGCTCAATTTCCCCCGTTAGGAGGCTCTCGGCCTTGACACTAGATTTAGGGATTTTATGTTGCAATTTGTATTTGATATGTATGACATGTTAAATTCATCTTAGAAATGATATAGATTCATCCAAAAAAAAAATTCGAACAATTTAGGACTAAAATGAACAAAATGCAAAATTTTGGGGTAATTTGGTAATTACACAAAAATTTGATTTCTTGTGTAATATTTCATAATTTAATAATTTGGGTAATTAAATAAATAAGTTTATTTAATTGATCCGAGAAAAAGTTTTGAAATAGGAAAATTTTGATTTTCCAATGTTCCGCTGCATTCCGGATTTCCGCCATAAACCTCTTCAATAATGATCTGATCGAGGCGGAGAATATATGAGTGGTGAGTTCATTGATTATATGAAAGAGAATGAGATTCTCGCTCAATATACTCCTCCAGGTACTCCACAACACAATGGAGTGCCTGAGAGGAGAAATCAGACTTTATTGGATATGGTCCGTTCGATGTTGAGTTTCACAGATTTGCCATATTTCTTATGGGGCTACTCTCTTTTAACATTTGCACATATTTTGAAAAAGAGTCATTCAAAAGCTGTTCCTACGACTCCGTATGAGATATGGTTCGGTAGGAGACCAAATCTTAGTTACATTAAGGTTTGGGGTTGTCCTGCCTATGTCAGGGTGACTCAGCAAGATAAGTTTTCACCTCGAGGGAAAAAGTTTAGGTTTGTCGGATATCATTTGAATACGAGGGGGAATCTGTTCTATGATACTGAGCATCGAAATGTGTTCGTAACTCGCTTCACAAAATTTTTAGATGTAGAATTTTTGTCAGAAGGTGGTAATCATAGACAGGTTGAACTTGACGAAGTCCAACCTGAAAACAACGAACCAATGGAGGAACCTGAAGTTCAAGTAGATGAAGGACCTTCAACACACACACTCCGTAGGTTAGAAAGGGTATCTAGACCTCCTGAACGTTTGTATTTGATACAAGAAAAGAGTCTAGATGTTCTCTTAGTTGAAGAGACAGATCATTTTACCTATAGAGAATCGATGTTGGACATCAACTCTGTGAAATGGCAAAGTGCCATGAAATCCGAGATAGCTGAATGCATGAGAATCAAGTTTGGGACTTGGTTCCGCTTCCCGAAGGAATTGTTCCTATCAGTTGTAAATGGGTTTATAAGAGAAAGTGAGGGCCTGACGGTAAGGTTGAAACTTATAAAGCTCGACTGGTAACAAAAGGTTACACGCAGCGACCTGGCGTCGACTACGATGAAACTTTTTCACCAGTAGCAATGCTTAAGTCTATTCGGATTTTACTTTCTATAGCTGCGTATCATGACTTCGAGATTTGGCAAATGGATGTCAAAACGGCTTTTCTAAATGGATTTCTTGATGAAGAAATCTATATGGAACAGCCGGAAGGTTTTGTGTCCAGGGAAAACTCGGGTATGATATGTAAGCTTAAGAAGTCCATTTATGGACTTAACCAAGCTTCACGAAGTTGGAATCATCGATTCGACGAGATTATTAGATCGTCTGGTTTTCTCAATAATTCAAAAGAATCCTATGTGTATCAGAAGGCCAGTGGGACCATGGTCGTATTTTTAGTCCTATATGTTGATGACATCCTAATCATTGAGAATGATTTAGATATGTTACAAAGCGTCAAAGCGTACCTCTGTAAGAATTTCTCCATGAAGGACCTGGGAGAAGTTTCCTATGTTTTAGGGATAAAACTCTATAGAGATAGACAAAGGATGCTGATTGGGTTATCCCAATCAACGTACATAGATAAGATCTTGGAACGATATAATTTTGGTAACTGTAAGACATCAAACATACTGTTCTGACATGGGATTCATCTTTCAAAGAAGATGAGTCCACAAACAGAAGATGGGAAGGTTAGAATGTCTAACCAAACTTATGCTTCGTGTTCGGATAGCATAATGTATGCCATTTTATGTTCAAGGCCTGATATCAGTTTCGCTGTTAGCGTAACTAGTCGATATCAGTCCAATCCAGGTAATGACCATTGGAAGGCCATTAAACATATCCTGAATTATCTAAAAGGTATTAAGGATAAGTTAATAATTTATGGAGGAAACGAACTGCAAGTTAACGGGAATACAAATTCTTATTTCCAATCGGATCCCAATGATAGAAAGTCTACATCTGGATTCGTATTTACCCTTAAAGGTGGTGCAGTTGTTGGAAGAGTTCCAAACATAGGTCAACAACAGATTCCACCACTGAGGCGGAATATATTACAGCTTCTGAAGCTGCAAATGAGGCTGTGTGGATAAAGAATTTTATCACAGAATTGGGAGTTGTCCCAAGTATCGAGAATGCGATTCCGTTATACTGTGATAATACTAGAGCCATTGCGCAAGCAAAGGAATAAAGGGCGCATCAGAAGTCGAAGCATGTGGAACGAAAGTACCACATCATTCGAGAGATTGTGTGGCGATGGGATATTATCGTGTGCAAGGTACCGAGTGAAGATAATGTAGCAGACCCGCTAACGAAGGACATACCTCCGAAGTTGTTTGATAAACACGTGGAGTCGATGGGTATTAGATACAATCGATATTGGCACTAGAGCAAGTGAGAGATTTTATTGGGGTTGGTGCTAAGAGCGCCAATTCACGGTTGTATTTCTTTGAGAATACTACAGTAAAACGTTATTATTATGAATAATATAAGCAGTTTCTCTAATATAATATATCTTTTAATATGGTAAAGACGTAATGACCTTAGAATGACTAGTCTGATGCTGTTGCAAAAGCGTTGCAACTAATATTGAGTTGTATCATGACGTTGTCATTCTCAGACAGTTCCTGGTCAAGGTTTACACTACTTGGTCATCAAAGTAAACACGTTGAGACTGGTACATGTCGTATATATGAGTGGTGAGTTCATTGATTATATGAAAGAGAATGGGATTCTCGCTCAATATACTCCTCCAGGTACTCCACAACACAATGGAGTGTCTGAGAGGATAAATCAGACTTTATTGGATATGGTTCGTTCGATGTTGAGTTTCAGAGATTTGCCATATTTCTTATGGGGCTACCCTCTTTTAACAGTTGCACATCTTTTGAATAAGATTCATTCAAAAGATGTTCCTACG
This sequence comes from Zanthoxylum bungeanum, assembly GCA_019454045.1. Lineage (NCBI taxonomy): Eukaryota > Viridiplantae > Streptophyta > Magnoliopsida > Sapindales > Rutaceae > Zanthoxylum > Zanthoxylum bungeanum. Next base: position 28,392 of record SKCR01012975.1, read on the forward strand.
ACTCCGTATGAGATATGGTTCGGTAGGAGACCAAATCTTAGTTACATTAAGGTTTGGGGTTGTCCTGCCTATGTCAGGGTGACTCAGCAAGATAAGTTTTCACCTCGAGGGAAAAAGTTTAGGTTTTTCGGATATCATTTGAATACGAGGGGGAATCTGTTCTATGATACCGAGCATCGAAATGTGTTCGTAGCTCGCTTCACAAAATTTCTAGAAGTAGAATTTTTGTCAGAAGGTGGTAATCATAGACAGGTTGAACTTGACGAAGTCCAACCTGAAAACAACGAACCAATGGAGGAACCTGAAGTTCAAGTAGATGAAGGACCTTCAACACACACACTCCGTAGGTTAGAAAGGGTATCTAGACCTCCTGAACGTTTGTATTTGATACAAGAAAAGAGTCTAGATGTTCTCTTAGTTGAAGAGACAGATCATTTTACCTATAGAGAATCGATGTTGGACATCAACTCCGTGAAATGGCAAAGTGCCATGAAATCCGAGATAGCTGAATGCATGAGAATCAAGTGGGACTTGGTTCCGCTTCCCGAAGGAATTGTTCCTATCAGTTGTAAATGGGTTTATAAGAGGAAGTGGCGGCCTGACGGTAAGGTTGAAACTTATAAAGCCCGACTGGTAGTAAAAGGTTACACGCAGCGACCTGGCGTCGACTACGATGAAACTTTTTCACCAGTAGCAATGCTTAAGTCTATTCGGATTTTACTTTCTATAGCTGCGTATCATGACTTCGAGATTTGGAAAATGGATGTCAAAACGACTTTTCTAAATGGATTTCTTGATGAAGAAATCTATATGGAACAGCCGGAAGGTTTTGCGTCCAGGGAAAACTCGGGTATGATATGTAAGCTTAAGAAGTCCATTTATGGACTTAAAAAAGCTTCACGAATTTGGAATCATCGAGACTCGTATTGACGTGTAGGTGTTTATAGCAGATAAACACTGAATGACTCACCGAAGATTCTTAATGGATGGTACACCAACGTCAATAAGAATCTTCTCGGGTTGAGTAGCACTTGTGATTCTTCGACTTGAGATACCACTGTGGGCGTATGAGACATCTTCCACACTTAGATGGTAGTCACGTCACCGATCTATTTAGATCAGACCTCCGCATGTTCGTTGGGTGTGGATAGATCCTCAGGGTGTCATGTGTGTATCGAGATAGGATCCGTCAGTTCTGTGTACAGAGCATATGTAGTCCATATGATTAGCAATCAGATAAAAACCATGGGCCCGTGGTACACTTTAGAAGTAAGTTCTAAGTGTTCTTTTAGAGATTGCTAATAGAGATGTCGACGGGATTGTCCCCATAGAGATTTAACGTTTACATCTATATCTCTGGGATATATTCGGATACCTGTGACGGAGGAATTATACAATTGCCATGACCTCGACCTGTATGATTCGGCAGATTATCCGTGGTCGTCATAATTTACGGGTGGGTAAATTATGGACACGAAATTGGATTTCGTGACGGATATGCCTGAATCTAGAGAGTCTCACTAATGAAATATACTCGTAGAGCAATAGGTCAATATTTATAAATAATACTGATTATTTATAAGTCGTTTAAAGGTTAAACGCAAAAGTACATGTGTATGGACCCAATAGTCATTTCGTAATTTTTGTGTATTTGCATTTAATGTTAGATTTTATTAAATACACATTAATTAATTGTAAAATTGAGATATTTGACTAATATCATAAATATATATGTATTTGATATTTAATGTAAATATAATACATATATTTAATATATTTGTATTTAAATAATTATTTAATTGTTAAATAATTAAATTAATTAAAAATATAAATATCCTAAGTTATGATGTTTATTTTAAATGACTTAGTTGCCTTTGTTGACTTTATACTTTTCATTAAATGGTTTGATGATTAAAGTTAACTAGTTGATAAAGGCTTTAATGAAACAATTAAAAAAATATCATGATATTTTCTATAGCTACCAAATTCGGCCATGTGCAAAAATTGGAGGTATAAATTGTTTTTTTCATTTTAGGGTTTTATTAACCTAAAAACTCTTATCAAAACTCCATTAAAGAAGACAAAAGAAGCTTGAGAGAAAGAAAAATAAAAACAAAGAAAATCTTGGATTTTAGTAAGTTTCTTCAACTTACTATTAGAGAGGAAAATGTTCCTTGTGTTCTAGGCTACATACTATGTTGTTCTTATGTTTTTATATTCTTTATTCTTTGTGTTTTTGTTGGATGGAAGTTTGAGGATAGGGTTAATGCATGTAAAAGGTCATAGAATGCTTCTTATATGTCAACAAGCATTCTTTTGATGGTTTTAGAAACTAGTTTCCATTCTAGAGTTATTGACCCACTCTTAAATGACCTATATTTTTTCTATAGTTATTTCATTGTGGTGAGGCTTGATTGGTGTGGAAGAAACATGATTGAAGTGTTGGATTTTACTAATTTGGTCTAATTTGTCCAATTTGTGAAATTGAAAAATTAGGGTTTAAGACCACTTCCAAATTTGGGGTTTTTCATTTATGTTGTGTATTTGGATGTGTATATGATGCATATAAAATATTGGGTTGATTGGATTTCATGTTAATGTGTTTTGAACATATAAAGTGCAAAATGCTCAATTTCCCCCTTTAGGAGGCTCTCGGCCTTGGCACTAGATTAGGGATTTTATGTTTGAATTTGTATTTGATATGTATGACATGTTAAATTCATCTTAGAAATGAGTTAGAATCATCCAAAATTATTTCGAACAATTTAGGACTAAAATCAACAAAATGCAAAGTTTTGGGACAATTTGGTAATTACATAAAAATTTGATTTCTTATGTAATATTTAATAATTTAATAATTGGGTAATTAAATAAATAAGTTTATTTAATTGATCCGAGAAAAATTTTTGAAATCGGAAAATTTTGATTTTCCACTGTTCCGCTGCGTTACCGGATTTCCGCCATAAAACCCATTCAATAAAGACTTATCAGCTGGGTTTGTCTATCTTGATTTGTCCAGTCAAGATCATGTTTTGTGATAGGAAATTTTATCGATCTAAAGCCCATTTCTTGGATAATATGGAAATAGTAATATTTGAAGTAAGAGATTGGCCTATGGGTGTTTTTTGACGGCTCTTAACAATAAGGGTTAAACAAAGAAAAAAATGGAACTTACGAGTTTCTTATGTTGTATGTCATTGATTTCTTTTGTTCTTATAAACCAATACTCAACGTAAGGTAATACCAAAACTGTTGGATTAACTCATCCCATTGATAAGATTATGATTATCTAGAAAATTCTTGCTTCAATAGTGAATAACCTTCGCTGTTAATAACCTAACAATGCGCTTTTAGTTCCTCTTTGAGGGGGGGGGGAGGCTCTTATGGTTTATGAGGAAGTTAAGATGTAGAAGATACACTTCACTTGTTAAGAATAGAAAGGTTATAGCTCAAAGAATATGTATATTGTTTGGTGAGCCAGAAAAGAATGCTACAATGAGAATGAAAGCATTACATGTTCTTTATATTTAGTAGTAGATTTTGGTTCTACTACCTGTGTCTTGGTTCCCCTATGCTACAGCATCTGGTCGATACCCATACCATATTTTCTGCTTGCTTATCATGGGTAACTAGCATGCCTCAAGGATTTTTTCCCAATCATTCCTTGAACAGTTTCACCTTACTATCCTACTATTCCTTAACGAAATGTGTAGCTAACTCTTAGCATACTTTGACACCTTGCCACATATTCGCATATTTGATTCATATCTATGGTTGGAAAAATGCTTACAAAAGAAACAAACAATCCATATAGGATATTCTTTACTAAGGCGGATCATTGGTTTACTCAATGATCGAAGATACTGGAGAGTACCCATTATATATGGGTACCCCGGTCATACCACACATATAAAACACTATTACTCTCCTACTGCAGTCACTGACCCCAAGACCTTGCTCTAATACCATATTTGTAATACCCCCAGTGCGAAGACGTTACCGGCAGGTGATGGATCCTCACCACCACCCTAAGCCTCTGACTATCATTAAACTTTCTTAACTATTCATTTAACTATATTACTATAATAGACATTTATTAAAATATTTCTTGAACCAAGTAATATCGTACGAACAACTTACAGACTTTAAACAAATACTTATACCTTATAACACCGTATTCCTTTAGACTTGACTCGCATCGACATACATGTATTCTATCTGAATGCGAACAACAACTTTGCGTGACAGACCCATACTCTAGTGACTGCAGTAAACTCAACTCCTTGATCTTAGGCTCTTTGTCGATTGTGGCTCACCAGATAAAGCTACCTGCAAAACAAACGGGTTTGGAGGGGTCAAATCATTTGAACGACCCGGTGAGTGGATACTAAAAATAAAAAAACCATAAGAAAAATCTAAATCATATTTGTAAAACATTTTTCATGCATGCATCGTCAAAAACATATCAAGCGCTCAACACCCAAGTCGCGCGCATAGACTGAGCGAGGAAAGAACGATCCATTGTCGATAAGGTAGCGGGTCATACCATTTCAGATGGATGAGACCCTAACGATCACCCCGGTGGAAACATATGATGAGTTATAAAAACATAAAAACATGCAACGGCGTCGGGACAGAAACATAACAATGATCGATCATCTCAGTGGAAACATATAAATAGCTCAGAAATCATAAAAGCAATAAACAAGCGCTGAGATGGAAGCATAAAAACATCATGCATATTCTTCATCAATTTAAAATCCCAAAACTTGAAAAGAAATTTAAAACATAAGTCAAGAAAACATAAAAAAAAAAACACAAAGCATCCACTCACAGTGCTATGGAAATTCGAGAGCGGTACACGGTGTGGAGGACCGTCGAGTATCCTGGTATCGATCTAAAGCCAAAATAATTGTTAGTTTCTATAACTCGGAATATTTTCATATGGCATAAAAGAATATGTAAAGCGTGGACTCTTAGTATTTCTGAATATATGATATATTTATGGCATCTATGAATTTTACGGCTTAAGTTTTGAGTTACGCAAGTGTGATAACGAAATTCCAAATTCTGCCTACTGTTAAAATCCTTTGCTCAATAGTTAACTTCGAAAATTCACTGTGACTAACTGGGATGGAATCTAGAGTTTAAATTTTAATAGAATAGAATTTCATGTGTCTAGTTTATGTTGGTTTTTACGGATCTCAGTTTTGATTTCAAAAACTCAAGTAATAAGGCGAAATTCAGGGGTGGTCAGAAAAACAAACTGGGTTTATCGCAGCAGGTCACCAAACTTCGAAAATTCGGTGTGGCTTCATCATAAGTCCAAAAATTCTAATTTTTGGATATGTTATTTCCTTATAAATCTAAGGTATCTATAATTTTACGAATTAATTCTAACTTCAGAAATTCAAGTTATAAGCTAAAGTATAAGGGCTATCCAAGTGAAAAACTGGGCACATGGGCAGCAAGTTGCCCAACTTTAAAAATTCGGTTCGGTCTCATCTTAAATTATAAAATTTTAATTTTTGGATATATTACGTTCTTATGTGTCTAGTTTATCCAAAAATTTACAGAACTTGATTTTGACTTACAGAACTCAACTTATGACCAATTATGTTTGACCTGGCCAGAAACCATTTCAGGTTAACTTCACTACTCAATTTCCTCATATGTCATCTTACTTAATACTTCTTAATTTGGCAACTCCCAACAGATTTTTTTATTATTATGAACACTCTTAATTACGCCTAAAATCTACTTATTTATCAACTTAATCTAGGTTATACATTTTGTCGAATACTTGGCGTGCAACATGCCCATTTAAACACCATTACCACAACCTACAATTGGGTACCCTCTCTAATCTCAAAATCATATTTCAACAAACTCCAGCATTCATCCAACAACCTAATTTTAGTATTTCAACACCCAATTAAAGAATTCTCATTTTCTAAACAACACCTCGTGTTTCCTTAACCAACGCATCAAACTCACACTTCCTAATTATTTATCTACTAATGATAACTCCTTCAGAATTATTATTTCAAACACATATATTCACACCATCAAAATCTAAATTTAAAATTGCTAAATGAAATTACTTTACCTTGGATCAACTTGTTTTTCCTCTCAACCCACTTTCTAGAGCTTGATATCCCTTTCTTTTCTTTTTGTTGGTTGGTGTAGGCACTGTATTTTTGCATATAAGTCCCGATGAGGAGTCTCACATGGAGACACTACCTTTTAAGTCACGGAAGTTGCGGGAAATGAACTTCGAAAGGGAAAAGATGGAAATCAGTACTTTGTCGAATTTGACTCGCTTGTTTAGCTTCGGGCTCACTGGTGGACCTTCGTTTTAAAATTCACCTAGCCTAAAACATCCGCAACCAATTAACCCCGGCCCAAAATCCCCGCCAACTCCTTTGCCTTTAGCCCAAAAACCCCTCGCAAGCCACACACCTAGCCCACACACACCTAGCCCACACACACCAAGCCCACCTCCAAAGCCAAGCCACACGCCCACACCAAGCCCATTATCGAAAATGCAGTGCCTACAGTCGCCCCCACTTTGATGGGACTTGTGTAATGTGTAACAGTGAAAATCCTATTAAAGTTATGCAATACATTTTCACTTACCTGGCTCGCCAGCTGCCACCTGACTTGTCTGCTGCTTCGAACTGAGTTGATCTGGTGGTCCATTTTCGAACTGTGCTCCATTTTTGGAGCGCCATTTTCCGCATCTGTTGTGTGTGCTCCATTTTGGAGTGCCATTTTCGGCATCTGTTGTGTGTGCTCCATTTTGGAGTGCCATTTTCGGCATTTGCTGTGTGTGCTCCATTTTGGAGCGCCATTTTCGACATCTGTTGTGTGTGCTCCATTTTGGAGTGCCATTTTCGGCATCTGTTGTGTGTGCTCCATTTTGGAGCGCCATTTTCGGCCTCTGTTGTGGTAGCGATCCATTTCTGAACCGTGCTGTGCGAGAATGTGGCTCATTTTTGAACCGTTACTTGATGAGGTGGTCTTTGCCGCTACAATCCTGCGAATATAAAAAAATTATATGTATGTGATATGTATGCATGTATGTATGGATGCATGATGCTAATGTGGGCATCGTCCCCAAACCGATACCGATGTGGGCCTCGCCCTAAACTGACACTGATGTGGGCCTCGCCTCGCCTCCAAACTGATACTGATATGGGCCTCGCCCCCAAACTGATACTAATATTGGCCTCGCCCCAAACTGATACTGACGTGGGCCTTTCCCAAAACTGATACTGATATGGGCCTCGCCCCCAACTGATACTGATGTGGGCCTCGCCCCCAACTGATACTGATATAGGCCTCGCCCCCAGACTGATACTGATATTGGCCTCGCCCCAACTGATACTGATGTGGGCCTTACCCCCAACTGATACTGATATGGGCCTCGCCCCCAGACTGATACTGATATGGGCCTCGCCCCCAACTGATACTGATATGGGCTCGCCCCCAACTGATACTGATATGGGCCTCGCCCCCAGACTTTTACTGATATTGGCCTCGCCCCAACTGATACTGATGTGGGCCTCGCCCCCAACTGATACTGATATGGGCCTCGCCCCCAAACTGATACTGATATGGGCCTCGCCCAATACTGATACTGATGTGGGCCTCGCCCTAAACTGATACAGATGTGGGCTTCCCCCCAACTGATACTGATATGGGCCTCGCCCCCGGACTGATACTGCTGATATGGGCCTCGCCCCTGTGATTCATTCCTGAAAACTGCTGACATTGTACTGTTGCTGCTTCTGGTTGGCTTGCATTTGACGCTTTCTCTTTTTCTCATTTGAAACCTGTTATTACAAAACAGAACAAAAAGAATGCAAATATGTTACGTGTATGTATGCATGCATGAATGAATTTTCTATTCCGTTGGGTTAGGTCTTCTGCCAGTCCTCCTGGTGATACTGATGTGTCCCAGGGCCGAGGCCCACATCCGCATCAGTTTGGGGATGAGTCCCAGGGCCGAGGCCCACATCAGTATCAGTTTATGGGCGAGGCCCACATCCGCATATAAGTCCACATCAGTATCAGTTGGGGCGAGGCCTACATCAGTATCAGTTTGGGGATGAGTCCCAGGGTCGAGGCCCACATCAGTATCAGTTTATGGGCGAGGCCCACATCCGCATCAGTTTGGGGGCGAGGCCCATATCGGTATCAGTTTGGGGGCGAGGCCCACATCAATGTCAGTTTAGGGGCGAGACCCACATCGGTATCGGTATCGGTTTAGGGGCGAAGCCCACATCAGCATCATGCATCCATACATACATGCATACATATCACATACATACAATTTTTTTGTATTCGTAGGATTGTAGCGGCAAAGACCACCTCATCAAGTAACGGTTCAAAAATGAGCCACATTCTCACACAACACGGTTCAGAAATAGATCGCTACCACAACAGAGGCCGAAAATGGCGCTCCAAAATGGAGCACACACAACAGATGCCGAAAATGGAACTCCAAAATGGAGCACACACAACAGATGTTGAAAATGGCGCTCCAAAATGGAGCACACACAGCAAATGCCGAAAATGGCGCTCCAAAATGGAGCACACACAACAGATGCCGAAAATGGCGCTCCAAAATGGAGCACACACAACAGATGCCGAAAATGGCGCTCCAAAAATGGGGCACACACAACAGATGCCGAAAATGGCGCTCCAAAAATGGAGCACAGTTCGAAAATGGACCACCAGATCAACTTAGTTCGAAGAAGCAGACAAGTCAGATGGCAGCTGGCGAGCCAGGTAAGTGAAAATGCATTGCATAAATTTGATAGGATTGTCACTGTTACACATTACACAAGTCCCATCAAAGTGGGGGCGACTTTAGGCACTGTATTTTTGCATATAAGTCCCGATGAGGAGTCTCACACGGAGACACTACCTTTTAAGTCGCGGAAGTCGCGGGAAACGGACGTCGAAAGGGAAAAGATGGAAATCAGTACTTTGTCGAATTTGACTCGCTTGTTTAGCTTCGGGTTCGCTGGGGGACCTTCATTTTAAAATTCACCTAGCCTAAAACATCCGCAAACCAATTAACCCCGGCCCAAAATCCCCGCCAACTCCTTTGCCTTTAGCCCAAAAACCCCCCGCAAGCCACATACCTAGCCCACACACACCTAGCCCACACACACCAAGCCCACCTTCAAAGCCAAGCCACACGCCCACACCAAGCCCATTCACGCCCAAGTCCACTTGAAAACACATCCAAATTAATAAAATGCATATTTAACACATGAGGAATTAAATAAAATCTAAAAATCATATAACAAATTAAATAAATATCAATAAAATCATGCCTAATTAAAATCAATCAAGTATATTATATTCCTAACTAAACAAATCTCATGCCTAAACAAAACAAATTAAATATATCATATTCCTAATCTAGCCAAAACATATCCCCCAATCAAATATAGATTGTCCTAGTAAGACACTAATTGGTTTGTTTTCTTATTTAAAACCCATGCACAAACAAACAAACCCTAATGAATCACTATAAAAATAACACAAAACCAACCCTAAAAGATTAGACTATTCACAGCACAAACAAAGACAAAACAAATAATAAAAAACCCACTCATCAGCCTCCACCTCTCGGCTCTCTCCTACGTTCACACTCCAACAGCCACTCACCTCACGCCATAAGTAAACCCTCATAGCTGCCTTCAACATGAATATGATATCCACAAAATAACCCACGCAAAAACAAAAAGTCCCTCACACCACTGCTTACACACGTTCACAGCCTGCCCTTCCTATTCACGCAAGACACTCACTCTGCACACGCCAACAGCCACCTTCCTTCATCAGACCTTCACGCATAGCCAATTCAACGTAGCCACTGCCCACTCATAAACCTACACCCCCACCAATGCATCAATACAAAGCCATTTGCCCATGCACGTAAGCCCCAAAGTCAGTCCCTTCAACGCACAAAAGCCACCTCTTCACGTTACTGCCTTCACCCTCACGCAGTCCACTGCACGCCAAAACCAGCCCCAAACTACCTCACACACTGCCGCAAATAGCTTTTACTGACCAGCCCTAAACTGTAGCGCAATACCCTCACAAAACAGTCCCCTTTAACCCAAAACAGTAGCCATTCACTGCCTCTACACACCACCAAAAATACTCCTCCAAACTGCCTCCAGTATTACCGAAAATAGCAGCCTACATAATTGAAAAATAGCAGCACAAACACCCTAAAACAGTGGCCTAAATCATCGAAAACAGTAAACAAAAACTGCACTTTAAAATCCTTGAACAACAACACAAAAGACGCGAACCAAATAAGACGTGAACCAGTGAACCAGAAAAGTTACGGAGCTTTAGCCCTTCCGATCACCGTGTAACGCGAGTCCGAGAGTCGACAAAAAAGGTTAGACCTGAGGGCACTTTTCACATCTATTTTCATCCGTATTTTTATTGTTTATTGAATTTTATTTGCATGAGTATTGTGGAATGATGTGTGTTGTGGCCCTTGAATAAAATGGAAAATGTGTCGCCTCTTATGGTATATAGGATGGAAACCCAGACGTAAACTCCGTAGCCGAATCCGAATGGACGGTAGTACGGTCTGTACTTGGGATACAACTCCACGTACCATTTGAGCAAACAGCACATATTTCCATTTGAGCAAACGGCACATAGTACGGTCTGCATGTTATTTGTTTGTGTAATGATGAGATAAAGCGCATGGGCTTAGTAAGTTGGATTAAAGGTCCTCTATTTCGAGGGGTTAAAATCCTTTACCACGATACTTTGCCGCACCGGATGATGTATATTCGGTTGAATATAAGATGTGTTCAATCGGGTATACGAAGTCCGATATTGTTGTCTTTATTTTTTATATGCATTATGTTATTAGCGCATGGGCTTAGTAAGTGGGATTAAAGGTCCTCCATGTCGAGGGGTTAAAATCCTTTACCACGATGTTTTACCACGTCAGATGATGTATATTCGGTAGAATGTAAGATGTGTTCAATCGGGTATACGAAGTCCGATATCGTTGTCTTTATTTTTATATGCATTATGTTATTAGCGCATGGGCTTAGTAAGTGGGATTAAAGGTCCTCCATGTCGATGGGTTAAAATCCTTTACCACGATGCTTTGCCACGCCAGATGATGTATATTCGGTTGAATGTAAGATGTGTTCAATCGGGTATACGAAGTCCAATATTGTTATCTTTACTTTTATATGCATTATGATGTGATGCGCATGGGCTTAGTAAGTTGGATTAAAGGTCCTCTATTTGGAGGGATAAAAAGCCTACGGTCTACCTTTACCACGATACTTCGCCGCGCCTTTTATTTCGTTATTTGCTTTTCTTTGTATGTCATCTTCTTGCATAATCATGCATCATGTTGCATCGCGCATGGGCAAATCAAGTTAGATTAAAGGTCCTCCACTTTGAGGGATAGAAATCCTACGGGCTACCTTTGCCACGACGTTTTGCCGCGCCGGACAAAGTGCATTCGATTGAATGTGAGATACGTTCAAGCGGACACTTGAAGTCCTATATAGATGTGGGTCGCATCTCTTTTCTTCCACTTCCATTATTTATCTTTCAAATCGCATCATGGCACGTTTATTTTGATGTACAATTGCCTTTTTGGTTATTTCTTTGCATTATATGCCTAATTGTTTCTCTTTATTACGCATGATTACGCAACTGCCATTTGTTTGCATTTCTGTGTCCATGAATGTAATGTGCTTATGGCATTGTATGCTTGTCGTATTTCAATTTATCTTTATGCATGCAAATTCGGACATAGATTATATGCAAATAGGTTGTATGCAAATTTGGATATAGATTATATGCGAATAGGCTGTATGCAAATTTGGACATAGATTATATGCAAATAGGTTGTATGCAAATATGAAAATGTGTTACATGTGAACTTAGATGAACTTTTGATTTATGCATGCGAACTTAGGAGTAAATTACCCCTTAGGAATATATGTTGCTAGACTCGATTAAATTATTGCTCAAATCACTTTATTACGAGTGGTATAAGTAAGGGACCATTCCGAACCCAACGGTTTGAGGTCTTCCCTTGCGAGGGGTGAGTGCGGCCTTAAATCATTTTCCCGGTTCACACCGGGTGGCGACTCCATTATTCTCCGGTTTAGTCCCCCGTGGGCTACTCCGTACTCCCAACCGGGCCGCGAGCCCGGAACAGCATGTGTCGCCTAGTTTCTGTGTCCCACAGTTGGTTTGGATTAATCCTTCTTAATTTTTTTTTTTAAGAAAATGGATTTTCTTCTTCCTTTCTCATTCTCCTCTCCCTCACGTTCTTTCTTCATTTCTTTACTCTTTTGGATGAAAGAATAGTGACCTTTTTATACTAGGGCCAATGATTTCATATTTTCCTTCTTGAATTAATTGGTTCTTTCTAGAGAATTCAAGGGGTTTTGAGAGATATCTTAAGATTATTGGGCCACTTATAATTATTGGACCCAAAAGAGAAAGATTTTAGGCTTATGAATCAAAGTGGAAATTTACTTTTTTACTCTTCATTCACGTCACTGTGGACATACCCTGGATAAATGGCCAAATTCGACCCAATTCCCCTCAAAAGTTGGGAATATATTTGACATCAAGGTTGTAGATATACGTCTTAGCTTTCCGAAGATATACAATTCATAAAAAACGGAGATCGTACGAGAATGTTATGCCTGAATTACCAAGGACTGTTCAAGTTACATTCTTGGCTAAATTCCGTATCGGAACTATAAGGAAATTATCGAATACCCGTAAAGTAATTTCGAGAGCATATGCATACTTGAACATGGTTTATATCATGTATCAGATCTTCCATAATATAAAAGTCGTCAAGATTACCGAGTGTTATATAATATATTCGACGCTAAAGGTAATAAAATAATATTTATTTTTTAATATTATAGTCAATCCTTAGGCGTCGAAAATATTTGTCGCCAAATATGTGCTTTAGTGTCGAAAATTATAATTTATCGTTGAAATACTTTTGATGCAAAATGTTATACTTTAGCGTTGAATTTTTTTTATTCCGATGCTAATTGTCTTTCTCAACCACGTTTTAGCGTCGAAAATTTTTGACGCTAATAACCTGTAGCGTCAAAATTTTGTACTTTAATGTCCATATTTTTCGAAACTAAAAATCTTATTTTTTGTAGTGGATTATAGAGAATTAACTTAGATGTTTCTTTTATTTAACATTCAATTCTTTCCTTTAATTTAACAGCCCAAAAAAAAAAATTGGTATTTCACTCATTATACTTAAACCAGCATCCGTTAGTTCTAATACACAACATTACAATGATATATATAATTGGCCGGAGGTTTGGCCATTGACAATGACTAATTTTCTTTAACTGGCCATTGTTTTGATACATGTAAATACTTAATGTAATTGAATTAAATTGATACTCAATGCTAACATCTCATTGGAATGAAAAGAATAAAAGTAAACTTATAAAGCTTCCAGAACTGAAATTAACTACAAATTGAAGAACACATGATAACATTAAACTAGTAATCTAACTATGTAAGAATGCAAGAACAGCAAAGAATAGCATGGGTGAGCAAAGCTTAAATAAAGAAGAAGCATTGGTGTCATCTGGATTACTAGGCGAAGAAGACGTCGATAAGCCGGATGATGGCAATGGAGTACCCATCGGAGCTGATATCGGACTTAGAGAAGCTGGAGTGACGGTGATGTCAATCTTCTGTCCTGCTTCGCAATGGCCTGGATATCCGCACAAAAAATAATAATGGCCAGCCCTTTTGAGACTGACGGAGTCAGAGCCGGTGGTGAATGTGGCGACCGGAGATTCTACGTTGCAGGACTGAAAATCTTGGAGGGTCACTTGCTTCACGTTGTGAGACTGATTATTGTAATTGAAAACGATATTGTCTCCGACGTGGAAGTTCTTGGAAGAAACCCACTTGCTATAATCCATGAATGTCGTCCATCCAACTGAGTCCCCAACATTGTGAACAACACTACCGCCAGCGAGAGAGGCTCCAAGAAGAATAGTTGCCATTAATAAGAAGGAGGCTGCTGCTAGTGTGATTCTCTTTGCGGAAGCCATAATTTCGAATGCAATGAGACAAAAAAGTTGACGAACAAGAACTACTATGTGAAAAAACATAGTGTATAGGCTGGTATATAAATAGTTTTTTTTTGCCTAGTCCGATCCTGATTTGAAAAGGTTTCCTATGAAGCATGGGATTTCGTATAATGATTGTGATATACGTACTTTTTAACAGGGAAACCATTAGGAAACTAATGAAGCTTCCTCAATCCTTAAGCTATTGGGATAACATATCCCTAATTAACGATAACTCATTAAATTAAATTTTTTTTTTTAAAAAAAAAAAAAATTAAGTTACTATATTTTACACCATGAGCACAATAGATTTATGTAATTGTTCTCTCTAATGACTAATGAGACACTTTTTGTTTCATTTTACACCTAAGTTTGTCTTTTAATATATGATAAAAATTATTTACATCCCTATATTTTCGTTTTAAAACTCATTATATCCCTATTATTTATAAAATACTTCAACACATACTCAAACACATCCTTCTACCTTAATTATTAACATTTTTAGCATTATTCTATTTAGATAATTAACATTACAAAAATATTTAAACAAAAAATATGAATTTTTAATTAAAAAATCAAATTTAATTTCTAAAAAATTAAAATATATTAACAATTATGCTTATATTGAAAAATTTAACTTTTTAGGGTATGTTTATTTAAATTAATTTTTTATGTGTTTATATATAATCACAACTACATTCAAATAAATAAAAATATGTGAAGCATTTTCTTAATTTAATTAGAATAGATAAAAAAAATTACAGTAATAATCTAACTTAATATTCCAATATTTTCTATATATGAAATACATTTTACATGATTAAAAAATTACAATGGTAATTTTGATAATTATATTTATAATTAATCCTTCTTAATTTAAATAATTTTCAATTTTTTGTCATTTATTTTAATTCTTTAAATATTTCAAGGGTAAAATTATCAAACTTAATAAAACTTTAGAAGAAATGATGTTTTGTGGTATTTTTCAATTTTTAGAGACATGATGGAGAATTGAAACAAAATCTAAGGATGTAATGAGCATTTAACCTTTAATAAAATATCTTTGAGTCCCCAAGGGGCGTGGTTTGATGGTGTAGGGCTCAGGATTTAACTTTGAGGTCTTGGATTGTTTTAAATTCTTCAAATATTAAGTGTTGATGGAGGAGAGACATGTCCCTTGGATGGTACCATATGAGAAGGGTACATACATGTAGGGACATGTCCTCCAATTGATGGAACATACATTTAGGCTCCAAAGGGTTTAAGGGAGGGGTATAACCATTGGGAGGGTTACACCCTAAACCAAAGGGTGCCCTCAAAGGCACCATTCCATGTCTATTTAAAGGAGTCTTCTTTGTTCTTTCAAGGGATCTGAATCCATCCGAAGTGTGAGTCTCATATTATTGGTTTTTGAGTTAGAGAGAGTTTCTCCATTATCCAAGTTCAAGATCTTCTTAAGGTGTGCCCCTTGAAGAAGAGGAATCCAAGTTATTATGGGAGGACGTTAGCCACAAAACCCGTAGAGCACCGAGATGAGGCTAATAAGTTTTTAAGGACAGAGATATATCTCGAGTTGGACCACTGATTTCGTCATTTATTCTAGGTTTTTCTTGTTCTCAAAGTTTAGGGTTTATGGTGTAATATTTGGCATGACTTGATTGTTGTTATTTATTGTAATTGCATGTTAATTTCGGTAAATGACACTAATTTCACCAACATGGATTTGAATCCAAAGAGTGCATTTCATTTTGTCATTTTGTTTATTATTTTATATTTTTTTGTGATAAATTTTGTAATTTTATTTTTCTATCAATAAAAATATCATTATTAGAATTTTTTAAAAACAGATTCGTAATAATTTTTTTTATAATAAATTTAATTAATTTTGTAATGAAATTAGTTTGAAATTAATTAGTAATAATAATTTTCTTATACTCTTTAGCATCGAAATAATATATTCGATGCTAAAGGTAATAAAATAATATTTATTTTTTAATATTATATCACCTTTAGCGTCGAAATATTCGATGCTAAAGGTCAATCATTTGGCGTCGAAAATATTCGTCGCCAAATACGTGCTTTAGTGTCGAAAATTACAATTTATCATCGAAATATTTTTGACGCAAAATGTTATACTTTAGCTTTGATATTTTTTATTTCGATGCTAATTGTCTTTCTCATCTACGTTTTAGAGTCGAAAATTTTCGACGCTAATAACCTTTAGCGTCAAAATTTTATACTTTAACGTATGAACAGTAACCTCAACGTGAACAGTAACTTCGATCGGAATTCCGTCGATTCCAGCGCGTTCGTGGGATCATTTGGAGTCCGTATATGACCTCGAAATCTTGGTAAGAGCTCTTGGTAAAAAGTCGCTAATTTCAAGTTTTCCGCTAAATATTTGGATGTTTCCAGTAGCTTCGTAGAGTAGCATAATGATATAATTTGAGTTGTTTGAGCTTTAGTATGTTGAATATGTGCTTGTCGTAGAATCCGAGTGAGAACGGATTAGATTAGATCGATCCAGTAGATAAAGCGGGTTTCCGATGAAACCGAGTTTCTCGCTCGACTGAGCGTTGATGACCGTAACTAGGGATACGACATAAATATGATATTGCGAGAGTAATTAAGTAATTCCGAATAAGTTCGGAAGGTTCAGGATCCTTTCGCAGTGTTTGCGGAAACTTTTCCGCAAGATTTTCCACAAACGCGTAAAGTGAGAATCTAAGCCATCTAGCTAGTTTAGAATAGTATAGAAAGATATATTAAAGTAATGACGTTTAAACCGTAGAATCGGAGATGATTTGTGTATTTTGGGAAGGTCCGGAAGTTTATTATAGATAAGTAGAAAGTTCCGCAAATAGCGGTTCTGATCATGTTTTGTTATTTGTTTTGACAGATCGGACCAGGATTATGAGTGTTCGCCTAGCCATGTAAGTAATCCATGTGATGAATACTTGTGATATTTGTTCTGTTTGAATTTAGATAATAAAGAATTGCTATAAATATATGTATAACCATATGATAGAATATATATATATATATATATATATATATATATATATATATATATATATATATTATATATATATATATATATATGCAAGTAAGATACTAGCAAGCCTAAGATTGAAAGTATAAGAATGATAAAGTATATGTGTACATGATATGTGAGCAAATACATATGAGTATAATATAAGGATACTTGGGATTGAGGGTTGTAGAAACTACACCATAGGGAATGAGATTAAAGTTTAAAGAATGATAAATTGTAAGGAAGTAACTATATATGTACAAATGCATGTAGATGAATACAAAAACAAGATCACGAGTACATACATAGATATGTTGGAAAAATGCTTATTTATAAGCATTTTGAGGCTCAATTTTAAGCATGGTCCACTTCGTGTTAGTGATTGTTATTGAATGATTCGGATACGCCTCCGTGAGTACTTCGAAATGGTATATTCATATGCTTAAAATGGTGCTTGGGTGAATGAGAAATTGTTGCTCAAAGTTCACAATATTCAAGCCTTTTGTAATTCCATAACAGCTAATTTAATTAGCTTGGTGGTTACAAAGTCTAATCTCCATAAGTGCTAATCTAATTAGCTTGGTGGTTATATAGTTTAATTTCCATTAGTGCTAATTTAATTAGCTTAGTGGTTACAACAATGTGTAACATCTCCCATTATGAAATTTAATTGCCAAGTTAATTTCTATTAATTGAGATGTGTTTTTCTTTTCCTATATAAACAACATCAGTTCTTGTTTTCAAGACATGAAATAGAAAATAGAGAAAGACATAGCACACACACGAAAGATCATTTTCTTTGTTTTGTTAAAAGGAGAGTTCAAACACTTTGTGGTTCGTTGGATACGAGTCTGGTGGTGCCCTTTCTCGTACGTTTCCGTTGTATCCTGGGAAACAATCGTCTCACGTTCTACTGCACCTACGGTAGGGGACGAATTTGTTTTAAGGATATTGTTGTTTTACAACAAGCCTCGGGAAAGTTCAGCATCTGCCAACAGCCTCTGCCTCAGCTTCAGCTTCAGCCTCAGCTTCAGCTTCTGCCTCTGCCTGACTCAGCATCTGCTGTCAGCCTCTGCCTCTGCCATCAGCCTCTGCTGTCAGCCTCTGCCTCTGCCATCAGCCTCTGCTGTCAGCCTCTGCCATCAGCCTCTGCTGTCAGCCTCTGCCATCAGCCTCTGCTGTCAGCTTCTGCTGTCAGCCTCTGCCATCAGCCTCTGCTGTCAGCCTCTGCCATCAGCCTCTGCTGTCAGCCTCTGCCATCAGCCTCTGCTGTCAGCCTCTGCCTCTACCATCAGCCTCTGCTGTCAGCCTCTGCCATCAGCCTCTGCTGTCAGCCTCTGCCATCAGCCTCTGCTGTCAGCTTCTGCCATCAGCCTCTGCTGTCAGCCTCTGCCCTTCAGCCTCTGCCTCCGCTCTCAGGGTCTGCCTCTGCCCTCAGCCTCCGCTCTCAGCCTCTACCGTCAGGGTCTACTCTCAGGGTCCGCCGTTAGGGTCTGTTTGAGGATAATAATTATAATTGTAATTTTATCATATTC
Source organism: Zanthoxylum bungeanum (assembly GCA_019454045.1). Classification (NCBI taxonomy): domain Eukaryota; kingdom Viridiplantae; phylum Streptophyta; class Magnoliopsida; order Sapindales; family Rutaceae; genus Zanthoxylum; species Zanthoxylum bungeanum. The sequence goes on from SKCR01012975.1 coordinate 47,114, forward strand.
GAATTTCCCAATTACCGTGTAATAATTGTAATAATTGTTATCTACAGTCTTAAAACAAATCGACTCTGTGGATATAGAAATCAGTCCAAACACAGTAGATCCGAATATGGCAGCCTCTTCGGCTGGCCAGAATGTTGTGGCAGCCCCCGTGGCTGACCAAAGTGCAGTGGCAGCCCCTTCGGTTGGCCAACTTGCATCAGCCTCTGGGCTTAATATGGCAGCCGTTGTGGCTGGACAAGGTATTTCTGCCTCAATGGCTAGACAACCTGTTGGACATGTGAGCCATGTCAATCCTGCTGCAGAAAAACCTGAAAAATTCAGTGGTCAGAATTTCAAAAGGTGGCAACAGAAAATGTTCTTCTACCTGACCACGTTGAACCTTGCGAGGTTTCTAAAGGAAGATGCTCCTGTACCCAAAGAGGGTGAGATTGATATCCAAGTCATCAGTGCCATTGAAGCTTGGAAACATTCTGAATTCCTATGTCGGAATTATGTGCTGAATGGGCTAAGTGATTCCTTGTACAGTGTGTACGCTGGAATGAAAACAGCTAAAGGGCTTTGGGAATCTTTAGATCGAAAATATAAAACTGAGGATGCCGGTACTAAGAAATTTGTCGTAGGCCGTTCCTAGAGTTTAAAATGATTGATTCCAAAACTGTGATAAGCCAAGTACAAGAACTGCAGATTATTCTAGCAGAAATTCATGCTGAGGGGATGAGTTTAAGTGAAACCTTCCAAGTAGCCTCGATAATTGAGAAACTACCACCTGGTTGGAAAGATTTCAAGAATTATTTAAAGCATAAGCGAAAAGAAATGAGCATTGAAGACTTGATTCTTAAGCTAAGAATTGAGGAAGATAACCGAGTTTCTGAAAAGAGAGGAATGACTCATGAGGCCAAAGCAAATGTTGTCGAACATGGCCATAAGAACAAGAACCTCAAGAACAAATGGTCAAAGATGGGTCCTAAAGGAGGAGTTTCCAAGAAATCAAAATTTCAAGGAAAATGCTTCAACTGTGACAAAATGGGTCACAAGTCTTCTGAATGCAGACTGCCGAAGAAGAAAAGAAACAAGAAGCTAATGTTCTAGAAAACATGACTCAAGATGTTTCAGACATTAACCTTTCTGCTGTGGTTTCTGAGGTGAATCTGGTGGGTTCTAACCCAAGAGAGTGGTGGATTGATACTGGTGCCACTCGACATGTATGCTCAGACAAGAGCATGTTTTCTTCATTTGAGCCTGCTGAAAATGGGGAAAAGATATACATGGGAAATTCAGCAACATCTGAGATAGAAGGTCAAGGAAAGATGATTCTGAAAATGACCTCTGGGAAAGAGTTGACTCTGAACAATGTTCTGTATGTACCTGAAATACGGAAGAATCTTGTGTCTGGATCGCTTCTGAACAAGCATGGATTCCGGATGGTGTTCGAGTCTGATAAAGTAGTTTTGACTAAAAATGGGATGTATGTGGGAAAAGGGTATGTAACTGATGGGCTTTTTAAGCTCAATGTAATGGTTGTTAAACCCAAAAATATCAATAAAGCTAGTTCTTCTGCTTATATTGTTGAGTATTCTAATCTTTGGCATGGTAGATTAGGACATGTTAATTTTAATTCATTGCGAAAGTTAATTAACATGAATCATATTCCCAATTTTAAAATTGATAACAAACATAAGTGTGATACTTGTGTTGAGGCAAACTAACAAGATCATCTTTTCATAGTATTGAAAGAAACTCTGAACCACTGATCTAATTCATACCGATGTATGTGATTTTAATTCAATACAATCGAGAGGCGGTAATAAATATTTTATTACCTTTATTGATGATTGCACAAGATTTTGCTATGTGTATTTAATGAAAAGCAAGGACGAAGCTATAGAGAAATTGTTCTCTATAAGAATGAAGTTGAGAACCAACTGAATAAAATAATTAAGGAGTTAAGAAGTGATCGTGGTGGTGAGTATGTTTTCCCTTTTGAATCACTTTGTGAACAAAATGGAATCATACATCAAACCACAGCTCCTTATTCGCCTCAATCCAATGGGATTGCGGAACGTAAGAATCGTACCTTGAAAGAGATGATGAACGCTATGTTAATCAGCTCTGGCTTACCTCAGACTATGTGGGGAGAAGCTGTCTTATCAGCTAATTACCTTTTAAATAAGGTACCACGGAAAGAAGCAGGGAAAACTCCTTATGAAATGTGTGGAAAGGAAGAGTACCTTCCTATAAATTCCTTCGAGTGTGGGGTTGTCTTGCCAAGGTAGTCATTCCTCCACCTAAAAAGGTGAAGATATGACCAAAAACTGTTGATTGCATTTTCATAGGATATGCTCATAACAGTAATGCTTATCGATTTCTTGTGCATGAGTCTAATGTACCAGATTTTCACAAGAATACGATAATGGAATCGAGGAATGCATCCTTTTTCGAATACGTTTTTCCTTGTAAAACTAATTCGAATTCAGATGTGCACAAACGGGCACATGAGACTATCATTGAAGATAGTCAGGACCGAGAACAAATTAATGTTCCAGAGGATCAACAAGTTGTTGAACCTGAACTAAGACGTAGCAAAAGAGCTAGAACGGAAAAATCATTTGGTCCAGATTTTCTGACATTTTTGCTAGAGAATGATCCTCAAAGCTATAACGAAGCTGTAAGGTCAGCTGATGGTGCCTTGTGGAAAGATGCCATCAATAGTGAAATTGAATCCATCTTACAAAATCACACCTGGGAGTTAGTGAATCTTCCTCCAGGATGTAAACCTTTAGGGTCCAAGTGGATTTTCAAAAGGAAAATAAAGGCAGATGGATCAATTGACAAGTACAAAGCAAGACTTGTAATTAAAGGTTATAGACAACGTGAAGGTCTTGATTACTTTGATACTTATTCCTTGTAACGAGAATAAATTCCATAAGGATGATACTAGCGATTGCAGCATTGCGCAATCTTGAGGTACATCAGATGGATGTGAAAACAGCATTTCTGAATGGAGATTTAGATGAAGAAATCTACATGGAACAACCTGAAGTTTTTATAGCTCCAGGACAAGAAAAGAAAGTCTGTAAGTTAGTTAAATCCTTGTATGGATTGAAACAAGCCCCGAAACAGTGGCATAAAAAGTTTGATGACACCATGTTGGCAAATGGTTTCAAAATCAATGAATGTGATAAATGCATTTATGTCAGAGAGACAGAAGTTGGCTATGTCATTTTATGTCTCTACGTTGATGACATACTGATTGTCGGGAGTAATGTCAAAATGGTGAAATCTACCAAGAATATGCTGAAATCCAAGTTTGACATGAAAGACATGGGTCTTGCAGATGTCATTCTGGGAATAAAGATCTCGAGAAGTCCAGATGGACTTATTCTTGATCAGTCGCACTATGTGGACAAAATTCTTGGTAAATTCAACAATGATGATTCAGCTGTGGCTAGAACTCCCTTAGATGTGAGTTACACCTATCAAAGAATGAAGGGGAGATGGTATATCTCAAGTAGAATACTCTAGAGTGATCGGGAGTTTGATGTATCTATCGAGTTGTACAAGGCCTGATATAGCCTGTACAGTAAACAAGCTCAGCAGATATACGAGTAATCCAGGGGTTGATCACTGGAAAGCAATAGTGAGAGTACTTAGGTACTTACGTTTTACTCGTAATTATGGGTTGCACTATCATAGATATCCAGCTGTAGTCGAAGGATACAGTGATGCTAATTGGATATCTGACATGAAAGACTCAAAGTCTACTAGTGGTTATGTGTTTACACTAGCAGGTGCAGCTATATCATGGAAATCCTCCAAACAGACTGTGATAGCCAGATCTACAATGGAATCAGAATTCATTGCATTAGACAAGTGTGCTGAAGAAGCAGAATGGTTTCGAAATTTTCTAGAGGATATTCCAAGTTGGCCTAAGCCAGTGCCAGCAAATTGCATTCATTGTGATAGTCAATCTGCAATTGGAAGGGCACATAACAATATGTATAATGGTAAGTCTAGACATATTCGTCGTAGACACAATACCGTTAGACAATTACTCTCTACTGGAGTTATTTCGATTGACTATGTAAAGTCAAAGGATAACATTGCGGATCCGCTAACCAAAGGGTTAAATAGAGAGTTAGTTGTGAAATCATCGAGGGGAATGGGACTGAAGCCCATTAGATAAATGTTTATTACGAAGGAAAACCCAACCTTGTTGACTGGAGATCCCAAGATCTAGGTTCAATGGGACAACCTACTCGTAAAAGACATAATTGGATCACTGTGGGGGGTTACCCTCTAGTCCATTCCTATGATGAAATGAAACAGTGATGCTCGTATGGATAGAGGTTAAGCAAAAGCTTTTAATGATTCTTATGCGTCGGGAATCCGAGCAGAGTATTACGAGATACTCTTAAATAAGAAATCACCTATGTGAGAGAGAAGTGGGGCCGCTTCAAAGGGAATTGTACGGGGCACAATTTTAGAAACTCTTGCAGAACTAGGTAGATGTTCATGGCCAAAATGAACATAATAATGAGAACTCAAATGTGTAGGTAAAATATCTGTGTGATATGTGTTCTCCAATGACATGAACGGCAGTACAGTTCAATGACATCGCGTCAACTGTCAGCCAGTAATGAGATATATTTTCACAAGGGAAGGTTCAAAGGCTGTGGCCTACCTATCCTATGCAGGTGTTGAACCGTTGAACTCTTCTAGGTCAAAATAAAATGTTTTATAAAAATAATTTTATTCGACGTTTTTCGCCAATTTCATTCATGTGGGGGATTGTTGGAAAAATGCTTATTTATAAGCATTTTGAGGCTCAATTTTAAGCATGGTCCACTTCGTGTTAGTGGTTGTTATTGAATGATTCGGATACGCCTCCGTGAGTACTTCGAAATGGTATATTCATATGCTTAAAATGGTGCTTGGGTGAATGAGAAATTGTTGCTCAAAGTTCACAATATTCAAGCCTTTTGTAATTCCATAACAGCTAATTTAATTAGCTTGGTGGTTACAAAGTCTAATCTCCATAAGTGCTAATCTAATTAGCTTGGTGGTTATATAGTTTAATTTCCATTAGTGCTAATTTAATTAGCTTAGTGGTTACAACAATGTGTAACATCTCCCATTATGAAATTTAATTGCCAAGTTAATTTCTATTAATTGAGATGTGTTTTTCTTTTCCTATATAAACAACATCAGTTCTTGTTTTCAAGACATGAAATAGAAAATAGAGAAAG
>SKCR01012976.1:0-34315 GCA_019454045.1 Zanthoxylum bungeanum
TTAAATATTGCGTATGGTTTGTTTTTGTAGGTAGAAGGTGGTTGCAGATAGCTCTCTCGGTTTCGAGGTGGGATTTAATCAAATATGCATTTTTAACTCTATTAACCATTGCTAGCTATGCTTTCCAATTTCGATTATTCAGAGAACAACTTAACCAACTCTTTGTTTTTTTTTTTTCCTCAAAATGAAAACATAAGATAAATGCATACACCCTTAATTCTAATGAATGGTCATACTCTTAGAATATACTATAAATAAACAAACACAAAATAAATAATTGAAATTAAACAAATAAGACGATAATTTATTTATGAAATGGAAAACTCTTTATAGAAAAAAATCACTCCGGATATGGATTACGACTCGTATTCGTTATATTAGAAAACTTACAGAGATAATGAAAATATCTTAAGTAACAACTTTGCTGAATCGATTTTCACTATTGTAATAATCCGAAAAACTTCTCGAGCCCGCACCATTTAGCATTCTTTAGAATCTCTGAAGTCTCATGACCGGCGTAAACACACACGTATAACGCAAGCGTACGTATCGTTCAAGTAGTGTAAAAATATCGATCACACGAGGACTTAATTCCTACTGTTGTTATTAATGGTTGAATCTATTTATTTACATATATCTAATTATAGGGAGAAGTGAATGATTGCTTGATTGATTTGGTTGATTGTAGATTTGCTAAATAAATAAATAAAAAGACAAAAGAAAATACTAAGGAAAATAACAAAAGACACAAAGATTTAGGGTTGTGAATCATTCTAATATCTTTTAACAGATGAAGTGATTATTTTATGTTTGTGTAATAAATCAGTTTACTAACATGAAACACTAAATTATGCAAACGCCTATGTCGATGGTCAGACGCAAATACCCAGTTTAACCCAATTGAACCATATGTTTATGTCAACCAAATTATCTGGATTCATTAAGTTTAAGTTCCAATTATGGCTACCCCCGCCCGACAGGTATATGTTTATCTTGTAAGGAAATCTATTAAAGGGTTATCTATCCTCAAGGAAGATCGTGGGCTATTAAGTCTAAGACTGAAACCTAAAATCCATATGTCTAGTTCATTTTAGATTTACCACATCAATCTTATTGGTGATCAGACAACAAGAAACATTAAGCTTAAGACTTAATAAGTAAACCTTTAAATTACCCAAACTATAAAATAACCTCTTATAAACCTGTGATATTAGAATTCATCACAACCCCAGATAACTAACACATAATTAGGGCTAGTAAAAACTTAAAACATAAAGTAAAAATGCTGAAAAGTAAAAGACATAAAGTAAAAGCTGAAAAGTAAAATAAAATAAAATGCTAAGGTAAAATGAATTACTTTTACTATTTACTATTTTAGATATCTCCCATAAAATAATATATAAACTTGTGATAATATTACCAACCGACCAATCTGGCGATATCATTTATTAGTCAGGTTTAAACCAGATTAAAATGAATTACCAACCGACCAATCTGGCGGTATCCTTTTAAGTCAATATTTTAAATAGTGAATATATTATTTTTAAGGGAGATTAATCTAAATAGTAACAGTAATAAACCAGTGAAGTGATATAATATATATATATATATATATTATATATATATATATAAAAAATAGAGAGAGAGAGAGAGAAGAAAAAACAAAAAAGAAAAAGAAACATTTATATATACAAAGTGGGTTTTGGCTTTCTATGCATGTACTTTAGCTAGCAATAATATTCAGTTTAGAAAATACATGTAATTTTACAAGATAGTCCTCAGTGTTCAATGGAACTTCCCTTGCTTTATCTTATTTTGACAATTTGGTCATGCACAATTTCTGGGAATTAACGCTTATTGTGAGTCAATGACACGCCATTGAAGACTCAAGCTTTTGAAGGGTACATACATATTGCTTCATTCTCCATTGTCACCATGGCTCCTTGGTGTGTTTCATTTCAGCCCTGTGTTTTGAGGTTGTAGGCAAGTTCCTAAAGCGTGTCTCCTAAAGATAATTTTTTGTGCAAAAAATAAACGGTAGAACATACCTAGTCTTAGACGTTAGCCTTAATTTTGGGTCAAATTTTAGGGCTCCAACCAGCAGTTTGTGTTGACTGTCCCTAGACAGCCCTGTTCTAACACGTGACAGTTTTTAATTCCTAACAAGCATGAAGGAGAAGGATGACATCGGCAACATGCCTACATATTTCATTCTTCTGTTTTATAATACCATAATGGTTTGAGTAGCAAGTATTGGAAATATAAAACTTGACCGAAAGATTATAATTCTTTGACATTGCAACCGAGTTATATACTTCCAGGTCTGCAGCATCAACACATGTGTCAGTTTTTTCTGAATGGAGATAGCACTGCATCAAGATTGAAAACACTGAATGACAACTTCATTTTCCTTTGGCGAGTACTGCCAATTCTTGATCTTTTAATTATGTTCAAGGAAATTGATTTTGTTAGGATTATACATGCTTCAAAAGAACAAACTGAAAGTCCAAGTTCCCTAAATCTCCGAGGAGGAGCTGACTCTCAAAATTAACAACTCTCAAATTGATAAATCAGAAGCATAACAAGCATATAGTATGAAAAATGTAACAGTGTTGCTTGGTAATCTCTTGACTCTGAAAACTCCCACATGGGATAGATACGACATTACAGCTCTGACAATAATTATAAATGAGGAATCCAAAGCAACTGAAAAATCACTTACCTGGACGGGGTCAATGGGTGATCAAGAATACTCATGGCCTAGGTTGTTGGCCTCCATTGCACTTGAGGAGGTGCATCAGTCTAAGGTCAGCCCATAGTGGCTGAGCCTACGTCAATATTTGTGGCAGTTGGGGCCTGCGTTCGCGCGGCCCCTCCCTAAAATAGCATCAAACTTTGTCATTAAATTGGATTTGGAAGATCAGCAGATTGTTTTATAAATTGCCCTCAAATTCTCATTTTGAGAGAAGCTATGCAATGCCTAACACATTGATCCAAATTGATTAGAATTAGGTATCAAGTAGTCCAGTTCTTGGAAAAATCACCTGCACAACGAGCCAAAGAAATGGCATACTTAATGTAGTTTAGTGTAGAGTACAAATTAGACAATATATAATTTAAACCGACCAAGTTGTAAGTAAAGAAAGTGAAATATAATAAGATTTCTAAATATATGAAATCAAACTGACAACGATGAGTCTCCCATCATTTTCAGGCAATTTCGCCAACTGTATAGCAGCAGCTGCTGCAGCACCAGAATACATTCACACATGCAAATTAGGCTCCGGCAACTTAGCAGTTTCTAAAGAGAATCTAAATTTTGCCGGAGCCTAATTTGTTTGTTTATCTTGATCCCACTCCATCCATTATCAATGGCAATGTGGCACTGGAAGATTAATTTCACATGCAAATTCGAAGTAAATAACAAACATTTAAGTCTTGCTGTAAGAACTTCGACAAGTCTATCAACATTCAAAACGGAAGGGATGATATACTAGCACCAATACCTTGGATCAGACGCTTTCCTATAACATGCAAGGATATTGCTCATATCAGCAAGTGAAGTTTCAAGAGAAAAACAATTCACCAACCTATATATACAGATACTGTCAATGTTCTATTATTAACCAAAACAAGGCTTGTGTAAGCATAAAATATTCCAAATGTAAGAATATGCATAGTATTTTGTTTTATCTCTCAGACATTTTATCAACCATCTTTCAGGCATTGTAACCCAATAAATCAATAGACCAAAAACTATAAATAGAGAAGCTTAACTGAGATTTGATGGGGGGCATTTCAGAGAAACAACCCTCTCCAAAAATTGGCGTATGCCGCTCTAAGCGACGAGCACACGGTATTCTTTAGTAAAAGGCGAAAGAATAGTTCGCTCTGTGCTCAACGCACGGCTCCGTAAGGTTAAATATTGCGTATGGTTTGTTTTTGTAGGTAGAAGGTGGTTGCAGCTAGCTCTCTCGGTTTCGAGGTGGGATTTAATCAAATATGCATTTTTAACTCTATTAACCATTGCTAGCTATGCTTTCCAATTTCTATTATTCAGAGAACAACTTAACCAACTCCTTTCCCAAAATGAAAACATAAGATAAATGCATACTCCCTTAATTCTAATTAATGGTCATACTCTTAGAATATACTATAAATAAACAAACACAAAATAAATAATTGAAATTAAACAAATAAGACGATAATTTATTTACGAAATGGAAAACTCTTTATAGAGAAAAAATCACTCCGGATATGGATTACGACTCGTATTCGTTATATTAGAAAACTTACAGAGATAATGAAAATACCTTAAGTAACAACTTTGCTGAATCGATTTTCACTACTGTAATAATCTGAAAAACTCCTCGAGCCCGCACCACTTAGCATTCTTTATAATCTCTGAAGTCTCACTGAATCAACTGGATGAACTCGCTATGCTAGAACTCTAACTACCAATAAAACTCTTAAAGTATAGGGTATTGGCTAGGTTTGTGTTTTGACAATGGTTGAACTAATAGAGATTACTCACAAAGAAAAAGACACGAGATTAATTCTTCAAGGGTGAGTGTTCTCAAGAAGATAGAAACAATAAGGGGTTTTGGTTTTGAGATCGTGTTTCCAACACTAGTAAAGTGGTTGAGGCTTTCTTAATATAGGTAGGATTTTCAAAACCATCCAAAAAAAACAAAATATGCATAGGCCTTCGAAAGCAATGTCGGACATGTGATAAATGCGTATTGATGCGTAAAATACTTTCAAACACTCTAAAGAATGCTACACGGACGTTTACTCACAGAAAGGTTACGTTTGAACGCAATAAGAACATGAGCTTACTGGAATGTGATGTTCGAAAGCTCTAATGAATGTGACATGCACCTGAGCTTACTGGAAGGTGTCATTCGAATGCTATGATGAACATGACAAGCATGTGACTTATTGAAATCTTTATCCAATCTCCTTCAAATATTATCCAATCGTTCCGAGTTCTTCATGACCTATTACATTTCAATTGTACATCTTTTATTATGGAATTTGTCAACAAAAATTAGACTTAAGAGTATTGATTCCTCTATATTAATCTTTTTATGCTGAAAATTCAGAGTATAGATTTGTATCATGGTGAGAAATTCAACGAGTACGAACATGGAAAATATCAGACCAATTTAATAGCCACAACGGAAACTAAAAGCAAAATTTGAAACATTTATTGGAGTATTGGAGAAACATTTATTTTCCGTGAGAGAATCTCATTCTTTTTTAAATAATCAGTTAACTCACCGTTCATATATTTACCACCACGATCCGATCGTATGCATTTGATGAATTTTTTTAGTCTGTTTTTCCACTTCGTTTCGGAATTTTTTGAACTTTTCAAAAGTTTTCGATTTATGTTTCATCAAATAAACATAATCGTACCATGACAAATCATCAGCGAAGGTAACGAAGTATGAATAGCCACTGTGAGCATTAAGACTCATAAGATCACATACATCAAAATACATTAGTTCCAACAAGTCAGAGGTTCGATGTCCTACACGCGAAAATGAGATTTTTGTCATTTTACCCTAAATGCAAAAGATGTCCTCCCATTGTACCATGTAATACTATAATCCTCAAACATAAAATAATAAATTTAATAATTAAATTAAATTCTATACTAGAAAGTGGATCCCATAAATATATTTTGGTTCACTATTTTGGCTCCATACTTTGGCACGTTCTCGCTTACGTATATTCATTAGGTAGACAACCATTGTCAATCACACATACGTGACTCCTAAAATTTCGGTCCTGACCGTTTCTCGTTGTGACAGCTTTGGCATGTTCACAATGAGGCATATTCAAGGCTTAACTTATTAATGATAAATTCAAAATACTCATTTAGTTCTCACACCTTTGGCACGTTTCAAGATTTCCATTTTCAATTAAATTTATTTATATCTAAAATATAACTGGTATAAATAAATTCTCATCAACTATATTCTCACAGCTTTGGCACGATCTCGAATATAGCCATAGAAATTTATTTATATCTATTCACAAGACGGACCAAAGAAAAATACATACACACATACAAATTATTTTCAAATCTTATTAAAATGAAATTGTCCGCTAAACTGTCAAACAAATTAATTAGATCAAATCTTAAAATGCACATATATATAGTAATAAGTCCATATTACATATTAAATATCAAGGATGAAGGATCATAGAGGCTCTAATACCATTTTGTTAGAGCAATTACGGTTTTGTCGGGGATCGTAGCGGAACGTGAAAATATGATTTTTTTTCAATTTCAAAATTTTTTCCTTAATCTATTTATTTTAATATTGAATCCCAAAAAAATTAAAAATGTCCAAAATACCCCTTGGCCAAAAATTACCATATGGTGCAAACTTTTGTATTTTTCTCATTTTAGTCCAAAAGTGTTAATTACTCATTTAAATGTTTATAAAAAATTACCAAAATGATTAGTATACATTCAATATACTAAATTACATCCATGAAAAGAAAAAACCCCAATTTTAGAATTAGGCATAAACCTTAATTATTTAATTAATCAAATTAACCAAATAAAACTAAAATTAACTTCCAATCAAGCTTTAATCCAAACTTTCCAACAATACAAGAGTCTCACCACAATTAAAACACTCAAGAACAATTTGAAGTTTTCATAGAGTGGTACAAGAACTCTAAATTAGCCACTTGTTATTCGTTAACAAAATTAAACTACAATAACAATTATTAAGCATAAAAGATTCACTACACATGCATGCTTTCTATCCAACAAGCTTCCAACAAATAAATCTCATAATCAAGAGAAGGAAAAATAAAAATACATCTCATATACTCAAATAAAGCAAATGGAAACAATTTCCTTATGAAAGAATTAAGGAAACTTACCTTAATTTCCAAATTCCTCAAGCAAAACCTTTGTTTTTTTTTTGTTTCTCTTAATTCTCTCTCTTTCTTAGGGTTTACTATTTTAGCTTTTGGTTCAATTAAAGAAGAAAATGAACAACCCCCACCTATAAAACAAGGTGGTTGAAAAAATGGGGAGTGTTACTAAGGGAAAATTATTTTATTTTTTAAAATAATTTTAAATAACAAAATACCTAATCTCACTAATACCAAACATAAGCCACATGTATTCATTTAAAATATAACACATGTCATAAACAAAATGACATACACTTATATAAAAAATATATTCAATTAATAAATAAATTAATCAACCTTTTAATTAACTAATTCATTTAATTTAAATATATTATGTATTTCTTCATTTACACTAAATGACAAAATACATCCATGGATTATATATGTAATAAATTCACTTGATAATTATGCATGTAAATTTTTGTTTAACCATTAAAAAATTTCCGAATAATCAATATTATTCATAATAAGTTGCCCCAATGCTCTTCAAGTATTTTTAATTATGTGAGACTCTCTAAGTTCAAGCATATTCATCACAGAATCCAATTATGTGCCATAATTCACCCACTCGTAAATTATAACGACCATATATATTCTCGTTGAACTATACAAGTTGAGATCTTCGCATACGTATAATCCATCTGTCATAGGCATCGAGATAAATACTAGAGATATAGATATAATCGTCGAATCTCATAATGTATAATCTAGTCAACGTATAGATCTGTAATTTCTCAATAACACTCAGAACTAATTTCCGAGTGTACCATGGACATGGATTTGACAAATCGTAATCTCATGAAGTGGACAGCTAAATCCTGTAAGCATGACCATTATGCTACTCAAGTCAAGAAAATTCCTATTGACGCAAGCGTACCATCTATTAGAAGTCTTCCGTGAATCGTTTAGTGTCATCTACTATGAACATCTACATGTCTATATGAGTCTCCTTAAAATATAAATTTCAGAGACTTCAGTGGGCAAACGTGGTAGACATGTGGCCGTTGACGTGGTAAACGTGGGATCAGAAGCTGATGTGGAAGCTTACGTGTCTGATGATATGTCGCTGACTGTGGGCTGACTGGGCACTGACGTGGTCGTCTTCAATCTCTAGCAGGTGCGTGAGCAGATTCTCTCCAGGCGCATGCAGCTTCCCTGGACCTCCGTTCGATCACTGGAAATAATATCATGCTCGTCTCGACGTGAACAAGCTGATGGTATGCTCACTGGTTGGCATTCTCAACAATCCGTTCGGCAAGGTTGGTCATTCAAGTGCATTTCCCCGGGGGAGTTTGATTTTTGATAATTTTTCCGAACCGAGTTCCGTTTTTTAGTTTTACGACCCCCAAAGTATAACCAAAGCTACTGATACCACTTGTTGTAATTCTCTGATCACTGAAGAATGTTTATGAGGAAAAACCTAATTCTATTACTACAAGAATAGAATTTACAAAGTGTTTAAACTTTACAAAAAATCTCACTCTCTCTACACTTTCTAAGCTTTCTTCTTCAATTGAAGCTTAATGTTTGTGAGATGCTTTGAGCTCTCAATTTATAGCAAAAAACAAGGCTCAAATATCAATAAAGAATAGTGCTCCACCTAAAGTAGTTTGTATTTTTCCACCAAATTTCCACAAAACTTATCTTCCACATAAAGATGTTTTGTATCTCATGCATGGTAGTCGGATTCTAATTATGGTTAAAAGTAGAGAGAGAGAGAGAAGAGAGCGAAGTAACAAAGTTATAAGTTTGCTTTCTAGTTCAAAACTAGTCAACAATATTCAAACTAATGAATTTATACTAACATTATGAGTAAACTGCCCACAACTATAAAAATTATGCTTTTTCTATTCAATCTAACTAATAAAGTAATAGTGAAGAAATACGTCTGGGGCACCCGGGATTTTACCTGCTCCACTTAAGCTAATGTCAGATGGTTTGGCGGTAGGATTTCCAACGTTTCCAAAAAAATCTGCCCAGTACAAGAAGCAATATGAAAATGCAGTTTTTGGTCACATGGAAATTCTCAAAAGAATGAAAATTAACTGACCATTTTACTAAGAATGAAAATTAACTGACCATTTTACTAACCTAGTAATGTAACCATTTCACTTCAATACATAAGATTGCAAAGATAAACACCCAACAGTTCTGTTTTGTTTAAACAATCACGTTCTGATTCTATTGTCTTCAGGTTTCATGCTTACAATGGAGTATCTAATTATTAAAACATTTTAGTTGACATTTACATCGCAGTACAATGCTCATTGATGTAAAATACTTGGAAATGATGTTTGGCAGGGATGTGATGAGATTTGACAATTCCAGTCCCGTCTCGTTTCAAATTTTCGGACAAAAAATATCCTGGTTCCATAGCATCCCAATCTCAATCCCGTCCTGTTTTGAATTCTGAGATAAAAATTATCTTGGTCCTGTTTATTTTGAATTTCGAGATAAAACATCTATCATAGTTCTCAAGGAGTGCGTTCGAACGTTCCTGTGTAAGTAGGTTATTTTATACACATTTTAAAGACAAAATAATACTAAGAACCCTTGTTTTTCCCTACCTATATAACAAACATTGAGCCACATTCACAAGGGTTAAAACACATTATCTTGAGCCTGAACACATTCATAGTTTTCAATCTTATTGTTCTCACATTGGAGACTTATTTGCTTTTCTTGTCTTATTTGTTTATGGTGAGATTGATCTTTGTTAAACCATCAACACATCAAAACCCAATTTCCAAAACCTTCAGAGTTCTCAAGGAGGAAGATTGACAGTTGGAGTTCTGACGTTTAGAGTTGGAGAGTTGATTCACTTAGAGACTTCAGAGGTTTTAAAGAAATCCGTGGGGTACGGGCTCGAGGAGTTCATCAAGTTCTTGTAGTCTAGAGGTACTAGAGTCGGTGGAGTTGCCGTCAGAGGTATTTTACCATCACTATAAGTTTTTCTCATATAGTGGATTTTGGGCTGGTAGTCGAGATACCCGGAGTGGTTTTTTACTCGCACGAGTTTTCCACTTCGTCACCAAAATTGAACTGTGTCTAACCCTCCTAAAATTGACTTAGGTAAGAGGCTTGTTGAGTGTAGTCATGTGATTCCTTAGTTTGTTCCTCGTTCTGTGTCCCAACTTTGATATAGAGGTGTGATGGGTAAACCTCGCTCTCATCCGAGGTTTGTGCCTGTGTGCAATCACTGTGGCAAGGCAAGACACATTAGGCCAAAATGCTTCATATTGCACAAACAAAAGATGAGGCCTAAAAATGTGCCATCTAGATTTGATTCTTCAAATCTAGTTTCTCAAATTTCTGTACTAACTAAACATACGTTTTTTCCTAGTGATAAACTTACTTTGTTGACTAGGAACACTCAGATGGTTGAGTTTCATAAGAAAGTTTGGGCGAGGAAGCAAGATGATTTCTCATATACTTCTGAGTGCCTTGATTTTGAAAGGCATAATGATAGTGCACTTCAGTGCAACTCTTCTTAGAAGTTACATTTTATTTCCCCATTGCATGTGTGTGTGCGTGCTTTTTTTTTCCACGTTTATTTTTTACTGCATAAGGGTGGGTGTGTTATTTTTTTGTTATTTATCCAATGGTATATAAGATGGAAACTCGAACATAAATTTCATAGCCGATTCTGAATGGACGGTAGTATGATCTGTACTCGGGATATAACTCCACATATCATTGGATATTGACAAGCCGTTTTGTGTCTTTAAATTTTTTTTTTGTGTGTTAAAAATTGAAAAAAAAATAGAAAATGAAAAACACAAAAAATATTTTTTTGGCTTTTCAGAGTATGAAAAGCTTGTTGTATGTGAATGATATATGTTTATGCATGTGTAATATGCTTTTATGTTTTTAGCTCTATGTGCATAAATATGTGTGATATAATCCTTGGTATATCTTGTTCTTACACTTCACATACACATTTTTATTATTGTCAAGGCTTGGACGCATGTATGAGTTTTTGGACTGGCAGTCTAATCTCTATCATACTTAGCTCACTAAATAGTGTGACATTTGACCAGATGATCTTGTGATATCCCATTGTAAAAGTAAAAAGAAATAAAATAAAATAAAAAATACATGAGTCTCAAGTGCAAAAGAGCCAATTGGCCAAATTCAAAATATAAAGGCAAAACCTTTCACTCGAAAATATTTTTATTTATGAGTTCACGATATTTATGGGGAGAATATCATAGCATGCAACCAATGTTGCTAATTTTCAGGTCCTAGTGGTGTTGGGTTTGAACATCTATTTTGTGGACTTGGTGTGTTAAGAGATGTGATTTCTTTTGTTGTGTCCCGTTCATGAAATAAGGTCTTAAGCCTTGATTCGTTGTGCACTTATTTTTCACGCAAGTACTTGTTATGCTTTGGTGTTTATGTTATATCCATGCGTGTAGTATTTAGCAAAATTTAAAATGATGCATATTATTTCATGTCATAAACAGCAGAGTACTAACAGGGTATCATTGTACTTGCTTGAAGTGTTGTTTCAGTTATTCTTTTTGTTTTATTTTTTTCTCATTGTGTGCTTGTGTGTGCTTCATGTCTTGGCATACCATTTTTTTGTGCACATCTATCAGTGATTACTTCCAATATGTTATTTCTGCTAACTTAGTAAGATTGTTCGTGAGAGGGAGTAACTTTTGTTTGAATATTCTCTTGCATGTGTCATCCATTTACCTATTGTTATTTCGTGACAAAAAGGGGGAGAGTAGTTTGAGGATTAGTTTGGGAGTAGTAGTATATCTTTGTTTTTTCATCTCCGGTTTAGAGGAAGTAGGATTAAGAGGGAGTATGATATCTACTATCTATTTGTACATGCATGAGTTTTATCGCTGTTTTATATGTTCTTTATAATCCAAGTGCTTTTTCACGGTATATTGTTGTTTGTGGATATTTAAGGTAAGCAGGTTTGTTGCTGAGGTGGCATTGATTTCAAGACTACTCGGTTAGATATTAGATCGAGTCTTAATATAATAAGTCACTGTCGTGATGGTTGGCAGTTAGCTTTTTTTTTTTTTGGGTCTTTTACCGTAGTCTTTGTTAATATGTAGTGTTTTGTCACAGAATGCCAAAAGGGGAGATTGTTAGTTCCATTTTTATTGACAATGTCCGTAATAAAACGAGTTCAATTGAGTTGTAATGAGTCTTGAAGATCTCAGAGCAATTAAACAAGTAATTTGACAAAATCTGATGGAGTTATCTGAGTGATGTTCACTCTTTTGGATATTCCAAAAGATTTAGAGCTCAAATTGACATGAGGTCAGTTGCTACTCGAAGACGATCACGTACATATAAAGAACGCAAGATTTGGCCAAGGAACGAGAACGTTACATGCATTTTAAGTTACCTTTGAAAACTAGTCCGCGACCCATGTTCATGTGGCGTTCGTATTTTCGTTCGAACGTTTCGAGACAAAAACTTTATATTTGAAGTGCGTTCGAACGCCCCTGCGTAAGTAGGTTATTTTAGACAAGTTTTAAAGCTAAAATAACACTAGGAAACCATTGTCTTTCCCCTACATATGTAAACAAACATTGAGCCACATTCACAAGGGTTGAAAACACATTATCTTGAGCCTAAACACATTCTTAGTTTTCAATCTTCTTGTTCTCACCTTGAAGACTTATTTGCTTTTCTAGTCTTATTTGTTTGTGTTGAGATTGATCTTTGTTAAACCATCAACACATCAAAACTCAATTTCTTAAACCTTCAGAGTTCTCAAGGAGGAAGATTGAGAGTCAGAGTTCCGGCGTTCAGAGTTGCAGAGTTGATTCACTCAGAGGCTTTAGAGGTTCTGAAGAAAACCGTGGGGTACAGGCTCGAAGAGTTTTTTGAGTTCTTGCAGTCTAGAGGTACTAGAGTCAGTGGAGTTGCCGCCATAGGTCTTTTACCATCACTATAAGTTTTTCTCATATAGTGGATTTTAGGCTGGTAGCCGAGATACCCGAAGTGATTTTTTACTCGCACGAGTTTTCCACTTCGTCACCAAAATACTTGTGTTGATTTTTTGTAGTTGATATTTATTTTCTGCATTATTATTTATTGCTTGAACATTCTACTTTGATCTATAATTGCGTAGACTTAAGGTTGATTGTTTGTTAATTTGATTAATCCATAGACACATTAATTAAGACTTGTCTTACTTAATTGTGATAAATTTCGCATAGGGTCAAAACCTTGGATAATTACGAACTTTCAATAGGTACATGATCTGTTGACTTCGACAACTCTGTAAGGTCCTTCCCATTTTCATCGTCTCCCTCCGCTCCGACGATTCTTTTTCCTTTGGTAGGGGCCCGCTCACCCTTTTCTCCCGCCTTCTTTTCTAACTTTTCCAACTTCTCCATCATAGCCTTCATGAAGGTTTGAGTAGATTTCATTTCCTTTCGAGCATCTTCTCTCACACTTCGTATGGTTTCTTCTATTTTCTCCATCCACTCCGTCGTCGAAGCCTCTAACAACTGTGGTTCCCGTCTCATGCCATCGTCTTAATGTGTTTGCTGCTTCTTGCATTGAGTCCCTACAAGCGGCACCAACTGTTGACTGCTGTTTCTGTTGACTGCTGTTTTTCGTTCCAGGGGTAATTTGAAAAAATCACTCCTCGAACAAACCTCCTTCAACTGTGAATTTGTTTGGTTTGTTGGGAATCAAATGCAAACTTGGCAAAAGATAGAAATAACAGACAAGACAAATGGTTTAACGTGGTTCGGTGGAATTGATCCAACCTACGTCCACGGGTGCAAGGGAAATAAAATCTTTATTAAGTGCTCGGGTTTGACCAACCTGCACTAACTCTCGCTTACACTTAAATATTTCTCTTTTTTACAAGTTATGTGTGAAACAAATTAATCAACCCCTTACAATGAGTTCTCCACCCCTTTTTATACTAGGTCAAATTCTACTATTACACCAACTCGAGACGTCAACCACGTTGCTAAGCCATTATTGCCTAGGCTCTATTCCCCAATTATCCTACGGATAATAGCTCAGCTGCCTGACACCTCTATTATCTGCCATCTGAACTTCATTAAATCACTCATTCTTAGAAACTGTTACACGCTCTTCCCATGTGTCTGCCAGTATTCCAACCACTCCTATGCGGTTGCGTGTGTCAGTCAATAAGCTTGCAGCCCTACTCTGTCCCATCAGCCGTTGGCCTACTTCTATCTCATCAATCCGTGGGAAGCTCAAACTTTCGTTTAGGGCTTACGTCACCCATCTAAGAACACAATGCTGCAACCCCGATCCACATCCTTGGGTCGGTCCGTCGAAATAAGTAACGTCCTTCATTGCATATGCTAACAGGTCAGGTCGGTAGAAAAGCCTTGACTTTCCCCACCTTCTCTTCGAAAGGGTCGAGCCGACATTAAGCTTCTTAGCCGCTTCAGTTACGGGCATGTGGGAACATTGAGAAATAACTTCCCATAATGACAATCCGAACAGTTATGATTTTCTTCTACCTTGTAACTTATAGTGATTACCTTCCTCAGGTGTATGCGACTGTGCCTATTCGGGCTTACTCCAAAGCTCCTCCATTGTGTATCAAAGCGAAGACCGACATTCCTGGGTCGGTCTTCAAATGCAACTGATTCTGATCCACTGGTCGGGTCAAATAACTCTGAGTCTTGAGTTTGTGCCCTCTAATTAGAAAAGACCTTGGGCCTCCATCTTGGCAAGTGAAATCCTTCTACTACCATTCCTCACACATTGGCTCTTCTGGGCTTTGAAAATCACCCTCAACAATTTTAAAAGACAGAAAATGACATTAGTATTTAAAAAAAAAAAAACATTTCAGTCATTATTATTATTATCAACTTATCAAAACAAGTTCTAAACCTTAATTCAGGCAGCCAAAGAGCATAAAAGATATAAACTTGACTAAAATCTTAATCAATGTACATGTATTCTGCTTCATTTCTAATGGATTTAAACAGCGCCGTTGATAGATAACGCTCTCCAGCACTGGGAAAAATCACCTGCATAGGAAGCCAAAGGAATGGCATTATTAATGTTGTTTAGAAATATATGTAGTGAAGTAAAATCAAACTTACAACAATGAGTTTCCCAACATTTTCAGGGCTCTTTGCTAATCGTATAGCTGCTGCTGCCGCGGCACCAGATGATATTCCTACCTGTCAAGTAATGGTCGTAAAATTAGCACTAGAGGCGGAGGCTGTAACAGAAGTTATAGGATAGAAAAAGGAGGAGCATGAAGAACTTAAGAGCAGTGTTTTTAAGCTTGTGAACATACCAGCAAACCTTCTTTCAAGGCAAGCAGCTTGGCAGTTTCAATAGCTTCTTCACTTGATACCTGAAAAGAAATTTTAGTGGCAGTGTAGTAGGTGAAAAAAGAATTTAATAGCCTTGGACACCCTCCTTCAGACCCAGATTATTTATTTTTTTTTACCCTCAGCCAATCATTGAAGGACATGTCTATGCGACGGTCAAATGTCGAATTCTGTAAATAGTCTCTCTGTTAAAAAACATGGATAATGTCGAATTTATCATGACCTCCGGCTCCACGGACCCTACTTGTTGCGGGACTCTTTTGCATTGGGTACGACGTTTATCCTTGTCGAGTCATTTCCAGTGAAGAACTCGAGACCTTTATAATTACTTCTCATTTACAGTGTAATAAGTAATTTTCATTTAAAATGCCAAAGAAAAACAACAGCAGAAATGATTTTAGGACTTACTGTTATAACTCCATTAAGTAGGTCAACATCCAAAACCTTAGGGATGATGCCAGATGCTTGCCTATAACATGGTGCACAAAGCAAATATATCGCAATCAGGAAAGATCAATTTAGCAACTTAACACAGGACTTCACAATATATATGAGGTGAAACAAGAATCATGAAGGAACCTTATATTCACAATGAAAATATTTTCATAAGAAAAAATTTAAATTCTTGTCAATTTTGATGGGACTACTAGTGTTTAAACGAATACCTCCTAATGGTCGCAATCCTTCATGTCGAGCATTTGTCAACCAATATGAAGTTCAATATACATGTAAACATGCTGATACAAAGGAAAAAATATAAATAAAAAATTGTGAACCTGTCTTTGACACTGGAGCAAGGTTCCATGATTTCTAGCTTGGCGGCAATACGGGCTACACAACCATCCACAACATTGTTGAGATACACCATTGGTGTATCTCAACAATGGTGATTGTGCTGCTCTTGGCAGTCCAAAATGTTGCAGTTGCTGCTGATGCAGATGCCCCAGCTCCCAGTCCTGCTTCTGATGCAACTGTATTTGTGCCCACCATTTTTGTCTCTCTTGTTGCTCTTGCATTTGGTCTCATTTTCTAAAATGGGGTGCTTGAGGCTTGAGGCTCTTCTTGCTTTGTGTTTTAATTTTTTTAAGGCCATTGGTTGAACAAATTCATTTTTGTTGCCACTACTTTGTTATTATTATTATTATTATTATTTTTCTGTGGGATTTGTTTGACTGAGAGCTAATGAATGATCTGTTTGGTGATTTGATTCTTTTTCGATCATTTTCTGTACTGATTTCTTATTACTACTGCAAGAAAAAAATGATTTTATTAACACTAAAATAATGTGAGGAGAGACATTCACCAACCCTTATTAATCAAATTGATAAATCAGAAGCATAACAAGCATATAGTATGAAAAATGTAACAGTGTTGCTTGGTAATCTCTTGACTCTGAAAACTCCCACATGGGATAGATACGACATTACAGCTCTGACAATAATTATAAATGAGGAATCCAAAGCAACTGAAAAATCACTTACCTGGACGGGGTCAATGGGTGATCAAGAATACTCATGGCCTAGGTTGTTGGCCTCCATTGCACTTGAGGAGGTGCATCAGTCTAAGGTCAGCCCATAGTGGCTGAGCCTACGTCAATATTTGTTGCAGTTGGGGCCTGCGTTCGCGCGGCCCCTCCCTAAAATAGCATCAAACTTTGTCATTAAATTGGATTTGGAAGATCAGCAGATTGTTTTATAAATTGCCCTCAAATTCTCATTTTATAGTAAGATTTCTAAATATATGAAATCAAACTGACAAAGATGAGTCTCCCAGCATTTTCAGGCAATTTCGCTAACTGTATAGCAGCAGCAGCTACTGCACCAGAATACATTCCCACATGCAAATTTGCCGGAGCCTAATTGGATTTGGAAGATCAGCAGATTGTTTTATAAATTGCCCTCAAATTCTCATTTTGAGAGAAGCTATGCAATGCCTAACACATTGATCCAAATTGATTAGAATTAGGTATCACGTAGTCAAAGAAATGGCATACTTAATGTAGTTTAGTGTAGAGTACAAATTAGACAATAAATAATTTAAACCGACCAAGTTGTAAGTAAAGAAAGTGAAATATAATAAGATTTCTAAATATATGAAATCAAACTGACAACGATGAGTCTCCCATCATTTTCAGGCAATTTCGCCAACTGTATAGCAGCTGCTGTTGAAGAGATCATATACTAGCACCAATACCTTGGATCAGACGCTTTCCAATAACATGCAAGGATATTGCTCATATCAGCAAGTAAAGTTCCAAGAGAACAACAATTCACCAACCTATATATACAGATACTGTCAATGTTCTATTATTAATCAAAACAAGACTTGTGTAAGCATAAAATATTCCAAATGTAAGAATATGCATAGTATTTTGTTTAATCTAACATAGCAGTAGTCTCAGAGACATTTTATCAACCATCTTTCGGGCAATGTAACCCAATAAATCAATAGAGAAAAAACTATAAATAGAGAAGCTTAACTGAGATTTGATGGGGGCATTTCAAAGAAACACCCCTCCAAAAATTGGCGTATGCCGCTCTAAGCGACGAGCACACGGTATTCTTTAGTAAAAGGCGAAAGAATAGTTCGCTCTGTACTCAACGCACGGCTCCGTAAGGCTAAATAATGCGTATGGTTTGTTTTTGTAGGTAGAAGGTGGTTGCAGCTAGCTCTCTCGGTTTCGAGGTGGGATTTAATCAAATATGCATTTTTAACTCTATTAACCATTGCTAGCTATGCTTTCCAATTTCTATTATTTAGAAAAGAACTTAACCAACTCCTTTGTTTTTTTTTCTCAAAATGAAAACGATTATCATTGAAAGTGTACATTTCTGTGTCTTTCTTATCTGGGTACTAAAGTTGAGTTTGAGCTCATTCGTTCCCTTCATGGTTTTACTGGGAATAAACCATTCGGTGGATAAATTACCACCCGTATTTGTTATATTGAGAAAACTTACTGACATAGTGAAAAGATCTTAGAGTAACAAATTTGTTGACTTGATTCTCACTAATGTAATAATTCGAAGAACTCCTCGAGCCCGCGAATCAACTTAGCACACTTGTGATGCTGGAACTCCGACTACCAATCTCCACCGTATAACTCTGAAAGTTTAAAGTATAGGGTATTGGCTAGGTTTGTATTTAGTGTTGACGATGGATGAACTAATAGAGATTATTCACAACAACAAAAAAGACATGAGGATTAATTCTTTAAGGGTGAGTGTTCTCAAGAAAATGGAAACAATAAGGGGTTTTGGTTTTGAGATTGTGTTTCCAACACTAGTAAAGTGGTTGAGGCTTTCTTTATATAGGTAGGGTTTTCAATCTTCTAAAAAGCCTTCAAAACACATCCAGAAAAAATAAAACACGCAGAGGCCTTCGAAAGCAATGTCGAATATTGGTCAACCAGTATAGTCTTGGAAGTCATGCTCGAGACATGGATCACCCAAGCGGCAGTCACCCTTGAAAGTGTCATGAGAGAAGTTTTAGAAGTTTAGGATATTTGGTTATCGTTTTAGTTGTCGTGCTGAGCACGCTGTTTGTATATAATAAGTAAATATTTGATTGCTCATGATGTTGTGGGCACAAAGGCCTTGAGTGTTGATAAATGATGTGGGCACGAAGCCCTTAGGATATGATTTTGATATGTTTTGTGTGGACCTGAGGTCCTTTTGTTTGTTTGATGTTTTCTTAGATTTCGTTTGATGCTGGACTATGATCCAGGTTGTCTAGTTTTAGGATACATCATGTCAGATTTTTTTTTTTTTTTTTTATATAAATTTGGAGGTTTATGGAGACGGGTTAATCATGTCTCATGCAGGTAGCATCCTGCCTCTAGCGGGGTGTTACATGTGAGTCTGTGACATTTTTTTTTTAGAAACCCCGCCGCCAAACTACCCCTTCCGGGCTTAAGCGGAGCAGGTAAAACCTCTGATTGACGCATGCTCTTACAAAAAACTCACTCTCTAGATTCGAACCCATGACCTCAATGTGAGATCCTGGACCCTACACCACCAAGTCACGCCTATTGGGGACGAGTGAGTCAATGACACGCCATTGAAGACTCAAGCTTTTGAAGGGTACATACATATTGCTTCATTCTCCATTGTCACCATGGCTCCTTGGTGTGTTTCGTTCCAGCCCAGTGTTTTGAGGTTGTAGGCAAGTTCTTAAAATGTGTCTCTTAACGATAAATTTTTGTGCAAAAAATAAACGGTAGAACGCACCTAGTCTTAGACATTAGCCCTAATTTTGGGTCAATTTTAGGGCTCCAACCAACAGTTTGTGTTGACTGTCCCTAGATAGTCCTGTTCTAACACGTGACAGTTTTTAATTCCTAACAATCATGAAGGAGAAGGATGGCACCAGAAACATGCTGATAGGGCCCATGGGCTGAAGGTCTATCAAAGGAGAACAAGGACTGCTGAGTTGACAAAGACTGCTGATACAAGGGTTGCTGAGCTATTGCCAAGTGGAGGCATCAGAGAGGGAAAACAAGCTGGACCAATGGGATAGGACAGTCAGTTAGAGATGCAGGAAAAAGGAGAAAAAAGGCAGCAGCAGTGGCGTGTGCATTTCATGAAAGAATAGTAGTCATTTTGAGGGGAATGTCATGGGAGTTGGGGAGGATAGCAGTCTGTTCCTGGAATTTGCCAAGTCTTTTTAATACTACTTAGATTATGCTATGTAATAGATTGTATGGAAGACATTTTGAAAGAACCATGCCATTGTGGCTGTTTTATTAATGAAAAGTTATTGTCTTACATTCATCTTTCTTCTACTGTTACATTGTCCAACAAATATAAATATTGCTCATAAATACATTGCTTGAATGGTTGGGATCCTTGTTTGTTGAAACTGTAGCTGTTGAGAGATTTATGGAGTTGCAGAAGCGAATACTGGAGTAACAAATTGTAGGCTGGGTGTGATAGCTGAGCCTGCAAGAAAACAGGGGAAGCTCCAACACATGCCTACATATTTCATTCTTCTGTTTTGTAATACCATAATGGTTTGCGTAGCAAGTATTGGAAATATAAAACTTGAAAGAGTTGGAAAGATTATAATTCTTTGACATTGCAACCAGAGTTATATACTTCCTTTAGATAGAGAAGAAAACAAACAAGAAAAATAAACATTTATATATACTAAGTGGGAGTTGGCTTTCTATGCATGCACAATTTCTGATATTCCAACTTTGTTAATATATATAATATGGCAATGCTTCAAATGAATGAATCGCATGATTATAGCTTTGTTCAGATAACAAGCATATAGTATGAAAAATGTAACAGTGTTGATTCTGACAGTAATTATAAATGAGGAATCCAAAGCAACTGAAAAATCACTTACCTGGACGGGGTCAATGGGTGATCAAGAATACTCATGGCCTAGGTTGTTGGCCTCCATTGCACTTGAGGAGGTGCATCAGTCTAAGGTCAGCCCATAGTGGCTGAGCCTACGTCAATATTTGTTGCAGTTGGGGCCTGCGTTCGCGCGGCCCCTCCCTAAAATAGCATCAAACTTTGTCGTTAAATTGGATGTGAAAGATCATCAGATTGTTTTTATAAATTGCCCTCAAATTCTCATTATGGATTAGAATTCGGTATCAAGTAGTCCAGTTACACCACTTATTGGGTGAACTAACAGTAATACCAGAAAGGGGAAGGATAAAAAAGGGTGAAAGAAATGCTTGTGTTCCAATACAAATTAATGAATTTTATTTATTAATATAATGCCACAGAGAGGCCAGAAGGCAGATGCCGCAGACGTGTTCTCTGCATCATGCCTCATCTCCAATACTTGGAAAAATCACCTGTACAACAAGCCAAAGAAATGGCATACTTAATGTAGTTTAGAGTACAAATTAGACAACATATAATTTAAACCGACAAAGATGAGTTCAGGCAATTTCGCTAACTGTATAGCAGCTGCTGCTGCAGCAGCACCAGAATACATTCCCAGATGCAAATTAGGCTCCGGCAACTTAGCAGTTTCTAAAGAGAATCTGAATTTTGCCGGAGCCTAATTTTGTTTGTTTATCTTGATCCCACTCCGTCCAATATCAATGACAGAAGAAAACGATAGGCATAAATGTGGCACTGGAAGATTAATTTCACAGGCAAATTCGAAGTAAATAACAAACATTACAGTTTTAAGTCTTCCAGTAAGAACTTTGTCAAGTATATCAACATTCAAAACGGAAGGGATCATATACTAGCACCAATACCTTGGATCAGATGCTTTCCTATAACATGCAAGGATATTGCTCATATCAGCAAGTAAAGTTCCAAGAGAAAAACAATTCACCAACCTATATATACAGATACTGTCAATGTTCTATTATTAATCAAAACAAGACTTCTGTAAGCATAAAATATTCCAAATGTAAGAATATGCATAGTATTTTGTTTAATCTAACATAGCAGTAGTCTCAGACATTTTATCAACCATTTTCGGGCAATGTAACCCAATAAATCAATAGAGAAAAAACAATAAATAGAGAAGCTTAACTGAGATTTGATGGGGGCATTTCAGAGAAACACCCCTCTCCAAAAATTGGCGTATGCCGCTCTAAGCGACGAGCACATGGTATTCTTTAGTAAAAGGCGAAAGAATAGTTCGCTCTGTGCTCAACGCACGGCTCCGTAAGGCTAAAAAATGCGTATGGTTCGCTTTGGGTACTAAAGTTGAGTTTGAGCTCATTCGTTCCCTTCATGGTTTTACTGGGAATAAACCATTCGGTGGATAAATTACCACCGGTATTGTTATATGAGAAAACTTACTGACATAGTGAAAAGATCTTAGAGTAACAAATTTGTTG
Organism: Zanthoxylum bungeanum; assembly: GCA_019454045.1. Lineage (NCBI taxonomy): Eukaryota > Viridiplantae > Streptophyta > Magnoliopsida > Sapindales > Rutaceae > Zanthoxylum > Zanthoxylum bungeanum. The sequence goes on from SKCR01012976.1 coordinate 22,078, forward strand.
ACTTGATTCTCACTAATGTAATAATTCGAATAACTCCTCGAGCCAGCACCAAACAGTATTCTTTAGAACTTCTGAATTCTCAGTGAATCAACTTAGCACACTCGTGATGCTGGAACTCCGACTACCGATCTCCACCGTATAACTATGAAAGTGTAAAGTTTAAGGTATCGGCTAGGTTTGTATTTAGTGTTGACGATGGGTGAACTAATAGAGATTACTCACAACAACAAAACAGACATGAGGGTTAATTCTTCAAGGGTGAGTGTTCTCAAGAAAATGGAAACAATAAGGGGTTTTGGTTTTGAGATTGTGTTTCCAACACTAGTAAAGTGATTGAAGCTTTCTTTATATAAGTAGGGTTTTCAATCTTCTAAAAAGCCTTCAAAACACATCCAGGAAAAACAAAACACGCAGAGGCCTTCGAAAGCAATGTCGAACATGAGACGAACGCGTATTGATGCGTAAAACACTTTCAATCACGCTAAAGAATGCTACATGCACGTTTGCTTACAAAAAGGTTACATTCGAATGCAATAAGAACGTGAACTTATTGGAATGTGACGTCCGAACGCTCTGATGAACGTGACATGCACCTGAGTTCCGAATTCTTCGTGACCTATTACAACTCAAATTGATAAATCAGAAGCATAACAAGCATATAGTATGAAAAATGTAACACCGTTGCTTGGTAATCTCTTGATTCTGACTCTGAAAACTCCCACATGGGATAGATACGACAGTACAGCTCTGACAGTAATTATAAATGAGGAATCCAAAGCAACTGGAAAATCACTTACCTGGACGGGGTCAATGAGTGATCAAGAATACTCATGGCCTAGGTTGTTGGCCTCCGCGTTCGCGCGGCCCCTCCCTAAAATAGCATCAAACTTTGTCATTAAATTGGATTGGAAGATCAGCAGATTGTTTTATAAATTACCCTCGAATTCTCATTTTTAGAAAACATAAAGTTGGCTAATGACAAAAGCTATGCAATGCTCTAACACATACCAGAAAGGAGAAGGATAAAAAGAGAGAAAGAAATGCTTGTATTCCAATACAAATTAATGAATTTTATTTTTTAATACAATGCCAGAAGGCAGATGCCGGTTCAATATTGTAAGAAAAATAAGCTGCTAACAATTTTTTAACCTGACAAAGATGAGTCCTTCATCAATTTTTAACAATATTGTAAGAAATGGCATGCTTAATGTAGTTCAGTGTAGAGTACAAATTAGAGAGGGAAATATAATAAGATTTCTAAATATATGAAATCAAACTGACAGATGAGTCTCCCAGCATTTTCAGGCAATTTCGCTAACTGTATAGCAGCAGCAGCTGCAGCACCAGAATACATTCCCACGTGCAAATTAGGCTCCGGCAACTTAGCAGTTTCTAAAGAGAATCTAAATTTTTCAGGAGCCTAATTTGTTTGTTTATCTTGATCCCACTCCGTCCATTATCAATGACAAGAAAACGACAGGCATAAATGTGGCATTGGAAGATTAATTTCACATGCAAATTCGAAGTAAATAACAAATGTTGACGGCTGATTTTCGTCCCAGGGGCAGTTTCGGGATAACTCCATCGAGACAACCTTTCATCAACCTTTGAATTTGTTTAGTTATGGGGAGACCAAAAACAAACTTAGCGAAAAACAAGAAACAAACAAGAAATCGAAAAAAGAAGATTTAACGTGGTTCGGCGGAGCGAATCCTGCCTACGTCCACGGGTATAAAACGGTGGAGGGGTTAGTTTTATTACTGGAACGAGCTCGGCCGACCTCTTTTGAAGGGTGGTCGCATGATATCGAGCTGTTTTTGTGTGGCGTTTACAAGTAGTGCCTATTTTAGATTTCTTCTAACCCACCTATACAAATGAATCTACCATCCATTTATATACTACGAGAGATACACATTGTTCCCCCGCTTCTATGACGTTTCACTCGTGATCTCTGACTGGTTGACGGGCTCTCTGCCCCAAGACTATCGTCGCCGAAAGCAAAACCTACCATCTGACATCTTGTTACATCATTCTGATTCTCTTCTGCCACACGCAACATATTGGATCCAGCCTGTAAGTTCTTCCAAATTGTGACGTATGCCTGAAGGAAAAGTCCAAACTGTCCTACTCATATTTTGGTCGTCATGAGGTCGGCCAGATGATCTGACGAACTACCCAAACTGCTCCCGTCCTGATCCTGAATGTCCGACCTATCTACCGTGGTACCGAAAGTGAAACAGAACTGAGTTTTCGGGCTACTATGGTCGGTCTCCGAGTCTGTGCCATATTGTGTGTTCTGGTCGGTCACACACCCGGGAACTGTGACCGGATTCTCCCCTGGCCGAGGAAAAACCCAAACCCTCTGAACACTTGACCCTCTAAAAGGGAAAAAAATATCATATATGCCCTTGCCGAACTGCTCAACTTCCTTAGTCACAAAAATCACCATCAACATCCGTCCCCTAGTTCTCGGTATCAATGAGTTAGTGAGTTGATGCCGGGAACTATAAAAAAGATGGTGATGTGTTGATCGGCTATACGGTGGTCGGCTCCAGGAGCTACAGAGAAAAATGCCTCTTGTCAATCGGGTCTTCCCTTGCTATCTTCATGTGCTCGGCCACTAAGGATTCTGACACCCGTTCAAATGATCTCCATCCCTGACTTGCTAACCCGTTCTTTATATTCTGGCTGCGAGTGGAAGTTTTAATCCCGATCAATCTCAAATCCGGCCATGAGGGGATAGTCTGTCCCCGACCCGAAATCTAATGCACTTGGTGGGACGTAACTCGACCCTGAGCTGAAAAGAACATTTGGCTCTGGGGGAATGTTACTTCCCCAGACCAATGAGATGGACTCGGTGGGATGTAGCCCGACCCCGAGCTGAAAAAAAACACTTGGTTCTGGGGGAATGTTACGTCGTCAAACCAATGAGATGGACTCGGTGGGATGTAGCCCGACCCCGAGCTGAAAAGAGCACTTGGCTCTGGGGGAATGTTACGTCCTCAGACCAATGAGATGGACTCGGTGGGATGTAGCCCAACCTCGAGCTGAAAAGAACACTTGGTTCTGGGGGAATGTTACGTCCCCAGACCAATGAGATGGACTCGGTGGGATGTAGCCCGAACCCGAGCTGAAAAGAACACTTGGCTCTGGGGGAATGTTACGTCCCCAGACCAATGAGATGGACTCGGTGGGATGTAGCCTGACCTCGAGCTGAAGAATAAAACATCGGCGAAACGAATCCAACCCCGAGTAGAACGAATCAAACTCGGCGGAATGAATCCAGCCTCGAGCTGATGGAACAATACAGACTTGGCGGAACAAATCCAGCCCCGAGCCAGGAAGAAACATCGGTCTCGGCAGTCAAGAGCAAACCCGAGCCGGAAATAAACATCGGTCTTGGCGGTACAAGAGCAGACCAGAGCCGAAGAGAACATCGGTCTCGGCGGTACAAGAGCAGACTCGGGCCGGAAAGAAACATCGGTCTCGGCGGTACAAGAGCAGACCCGAGCCGGAGAGAACATCGGTATCGGCGGTACAATAGCAGACCCGAGCCAGAGAACATTGGTCTCGGCGGTACAAGAGCAGACCCGAGTCGGAGAGAACATCGGTCTCGACGGTACAAGAGTAGACCCCAGCCGGAGAGAACATCGGTCTCGGCGGTACAAGAGTAGACCCGAGCCGGAGAGAACATCGGTCTCGGCGGTACAAGAGCAGACCCGAGCCTGAGAGAAACATCGGTCTCGGCGGTACAAGAGCAGACCTGAGTCGGAGAGAACATCGGTCTCGACAGTGCAAGAGCAGACCTGAGCCGGAAAGAATATCGGTCTCGGCGGTACAAGAGCAGACCCGAGCCGGAAAGAAACATCAAAGCAAATCTGACTCGGCGGTACAAAAGCAGACCCAAGACAGGACAAACATCTCGGCCACTATGTGGGCCATAAAGAAACAAGCATAAACAAATTTTTTATTTAAGGAAGAAGAAATCCTACTCACATTTTTTATATATGTTGCCTTTCTTGCAACTCTGCGAGGGTCACTACAAGCGAGGTTCTTCTGAATACATTCTCTCTGCATCTCAGCATTCCACACATCCGACCGGATGACTTCCGCTATCAGCATTGATCGACCTTCAAAGCCAATTGGTCTATGCACTCATTGAGATAGCATTATCTCACCAGGTCTTCCACATGATCCTGCAGGTCTCTACATCCATATGTGGCATGTCCCCTTACATTGTAGTAGATACAATAAGCCCTACTATTTCCCTCCTCAATCGGGAACCTCCTCACATTAGGCTCGGCCAATAGACCTTTATCCTGGATTTCCTGAACTATCTGAGCCATAGGTCTGTTCAGGGGGTATTTATTGTCCTCCCCGCGACATGTTTGACTTGGACAGACGACTTCATCTTTTGAACTCGATTACCCTGAGGTGTCGGCCTGAGCTTCTTCTGCCCCGGGACTGGTCTCCTCAAATTTATGTTCAGATCCCGCTGATTGTTTGACCTGAGTATCTTGGTCCTCCGGGTGTCCCCTCCTCCCACAACTTCCCGACCTTCAAAGCCCCCTTGAGGCTTTCCAGCGCCTCCGATGACTCGTACGCTCCGACCTCGAGTACCAATTGTGGTACCTTTCAATAAAATTCTTCAGGGGCCCATCATCCCTCTGCTTCATCAACCTCAACTCTCATACCGTCTTTTTTGGAACACACGCTTTTTTGAAATGCCGAATGAACGATTTCCTGAGCTGTGAGAAACTACTGACGCTCCCTGGAGTCAAACTTCCAAACCACAGAATTGCAGGTCCGTCCAGGGTCAAAGGGAACACCTTGCAGATGGCTTCTCCCACCATAGGGAACACCTTGCAGATGGCTTCTCCCACCATCCCCTAAATTTCCATTAACAGAACGAACCTTTCGACATGGGAGTTGGGGTCGGTATGACCTTTGTAGGAGCTCATTGTGGGCATGGTGAACTGCCTAGGGAATTCAGCGGACAAAATTTCTTCTACAAAGGGAGATGCTGCTTCTCCGTCCTGACCATCCCTCTTATCCGGCCTCATGTTTTCTTCCCGCTTCCTCATTTCCTTCCTGAACCAATCCTTCATTTGGTCGTCAGTATTATCGTGCTGCCTCCCGCAGACTTCTTCACACCTGCTACTCCGAGAACGACGCGTGCCGTGACTAGAGATCTCCCGATTCCTACCACCATATCTCAAATCTCCCCCCTTATTAAAGTGAGGGCTGTTACTGGAGGATTCCGGTGACTTCCTCCCCTCTTCTTCCCACATGTTCTCCGTCTGCAAAGCTTTCGCCATTACTACAGACCTCATTCTCTGTGAGCCCTCCCTCCCGGGCTCATCGTCCCCACTTAGATCTACGACCCTTTTCCCCTTGGCTATTTCGCTTCGCTTCCGGTTTGTCCCTGCTTCTAATCTTTCATTGTGCATTTTTTCCATTCTTTCCAGCTTATCCATCATAGATCTCATGACGGCCTGGTTTTCCTCTCTATCCTTTCGCATGCTTCCCTCCATCTTTCACATCCACTCCGTTGTTGAACTCTCCGATGACCTGTGGTTCCCTTCTTCCGCCATTGTCTTAGTAGGCAAATTGCTTTTTGCTCTTTCCCCACAGACGGCGCCAACTGTTGACGGCTGATTTTCGTCCCAGGGGCAGTTTCGGGATAACTCCCCCGAGACAACCTTCCATTAACCTTGAATTTGTTTGGTTATGAGGAGACCAAAAACAAACTTAGCAACAAACAAGAAACACACAAGAAATCGAAAAAAAAAAAGATTTAACATGGTTCGGCAGAGCGAATCCTTCCTACGTCCACGGACATAAAACGGTGGGGGGTTATTTTTATTACTCGAACGAGCTCGGCCGACCTCTTTTGAAGGGTGGTCGCATGATACCGAGCTGTTTATGTGTGGCATTTACAAGTAGTGCCTCTTTTAGATTTCTGCTAATCCACCTATACAAATGAATCTACCCTCCCTTTATATACTACAAGAGATACACATTGTTCCCCCGCTTCTATGACGTTTCACGCGTGATCTCCGACTGATTGACGGGCTCTCTGTCCTAAGACTGTCGTCGCCGAAAGCAAAACCTACCATCTGACATCTTGTTACATCATTCTGATTCTCTTCTGCCACACGCAACATACTGGATCCAGCCTGTAAGTGCTTCCCAATTGTGACGTATGCCTGAAGGAAAAGTTCAAACTGTTACTCATATTTTGGTCGTCATGAGGTCGGCCAGATGATCTGTCGAACTACCCAAACTGCTCCCGTCCGGACCCTGAATGTCAGACCTATCTACCGTGGTACCGAAAGCGAAACAGAACTGAGCTGAGTTTCCGGGCTACTATGGTCGTTCTCCGAGTCTGTACCATATTGTGTGTTCTGGTCGGTCACACCCGGGAAACTGTGTCTGGATTCTCCCCCTGACCGAGGAATAACCCAAACCCTCTGAACGCTTGACCCTCTAAAAGGGAAACTGATCAACTTCCTTAGTCACAAAAATCACCATCAACAACAAACATTTAAGCCTTGCTGCAACTGTAAGAACTTCGTTTCACAGATACTGTCAATTTTTTATTAATAGTCTTTTCAAGATTCACCAACCTAAATATACAGTTACTGTCAATGTTTTATTAATCAAAACAAGACTTGTGTAAGCATAAAATATTTTAAATCAAAGAACATGCATAGTATTTTATCACAACCCAATCGAGACATTTCCTCATTTTGTTTAACCTGGCAGCTAGTCTAGGGACATTTTATCAGACCATCTTTTCAGGCATTCTTTATAACCCAATAAGAAAGAGCAAGAACTATCTAACTGAGACTTGATGAGGGCATTTCAAAGAAACACCCCTCCAAAAATTGGCGTATGCCGCTATAAGCGGCGAGCACACGGTATTCTTTAGTAAAAGGCGAAAGAATAGTTCGCTCTGTGCTCACCGCACGGCTCCGTAATTTTCAGCAACGGCGAATGGTTTGGTTTTGGAGGGAGAAGGTGGTTGCTGCTAGCTCTCTCGCTTTCGATGTGGGATTAATTAAACTATGCTAGCTATGCTTTTTCCATTGTTTTAGTATAGAAAAAGGAGGTGTGTAAAATTAACAGTATTTTCAGGCCTCTTTGCTAATCGAATAGCTGCCTGTGGCACCAGATGATATTCCTACCTGTCAATTAATGGTCGTAAAATTAGCACTAAAATCGGAGGCTGTAACAGAAGTTATAGTATAGCAAAAGGAGGTGTGTAAAGTACTTAAGAGCAGTGTTTTTAAGTTTGTGAACATACCAGCAAACCTTCTTTCAACTTTCAAGGCAAGCAGCTTTGCAGTTTCAATGGCTTCTTCACTTGACACTTGAAAAGAAGTTTTAGTGGCGGTGTAGTAGGTGAAGAAAGAATTTAGTAGCCCTGGACACCCTCCTTCATACCCATAATTATTTTTTTTTTTTTTTTTAAAAAATTTTATCCTCGTCCAGACATTGTAGGTCATGCCTATAGCAATAGGCAAGTGTCAACTTGTTATCTGCTTTATCATGGATTCGAATGACTGTGAAAAAATATGGATAAGACATCATTTATCATGATCTCCCCAAGACCCTACTTGTTGCGGCAAAAGGGTACGACTTTTATCCTTGTGCAGTCATTTCCAGTTACAAGAATTCAAGACCTTTATAATTACTTCTCATTTACAGTGTAACAAGTAATTTTCATTTAAAATGCCAAAGAAAAACAACAGCAGAAATGGTTTTAGGACTTACTGTCATAACTCCATCAAGTATGTCAACGTCAAAAACCTTAGGGATGATGCCAGACGTTTTTAATTGATAAGATTAGCAGGACGTTTTCAAAATTGCTCTAAAATTCTCATTTTGAATCAGATCCTTGCTCTAAAATGGAGGGCATCAATTTCACAAAACATAAGTTGGCTCATGCCAAAAGCTCTGCAATATAATTAACATATTGATCAAAATTGATTAGAATAAAGTATCACTTAGTCCAGTAACAAACCATCAGTGATGCCACTTCCTGGAAGAACTAACTAGTCTAGCAGTAGGAAGAAAGGGGAAGGATTAAATAAAGAGACAGAAGTGCTTGGATTCAAATGCCAAATGCTTTGAGAACAAGTCTATTAGACATTTTATCAAACACCACTCGGTCATTTCCTCATTTTGTTAATTAGAAAAAATATTCTACATCGTCCACCCCTTCATTCATTTAAATAATACTAAAGATTAACTAGGAATTGATGGGAGTATTTTACAAAAACACCCCTCCAAAAATTAGCGTATGCCGCTATAAGCGGCGAGCACACGGTATTCTTTAGTAAAAGGCGAAAGAATAGTTCGCTCTGTGCTCACCGCACGGCTCCGTAATTTTCATCAACGGCGAATGGTTTGGTTTTGTAGGGAGAAGGTGGTCTCAGCTATCTCTCTCGCTTTCGATGTGGGATTTTTTAAAACTGAAAATAATTGCTAGCTAGCTATGCTTTCCAATTTGGTTGTTCGCTTTGGGTAGTAAAGTTGAGCTTGAGCCAATTCGTATACTCTAAAAAAAACAATGGCAGTCTAGGTGGAATATTTATTTTTTCACATGGATTTGAGACTGAAACATTTATTTGTATTTTGTATGATTACATGAAGACTTTGTATTAAGATCAATCAACGACTTGAATTGATTGAGTCATTGAACTTTGTTTAATTTCAATCAACAGTCATGTTCTCTATTTCGCGCCTGATGCTATCGAATAGCCCTTTGCTACATCTGTGAGAGGCACCTCAGCTCCGAAAGCTCGCAGAACAATTCTTCTCTCAATACTATATGTCGATGGATGGCATTATAAGTAAAATTTTGTAGCCCCTTGCTGCTGCAATGGATGCCAATCCAATGCCAGTGTTACCACTGGTGATCTCAATGAGGACAATCTTTTGCCAATAGCATTCGCGGAAAATTGTAAGTCAACACAAGTAATTGGGAAGTTCTAATAGTTCAATTACAGACATGGGAACTTTTTGTCATATACTTTTCCAGGAGATATCAAGCCTTAATCTTCTGCATCTTTGATCATACTGTTAACAGAAAAATAAATATCAAATGACGAAAAGGCCTAACGTATCAAAGGACGAAATGACATGATGTATCAAAGGACGAAAGGTGTTCTGGACGAAGAACGAATGAGGGATTGACCCCGAAGATTCAACTAAGGACGATTCGAGCAATGACCTTCCAACAAGTAAGGAACGATGAAAGAAGAACGAATATGCGAAGATATTATGCGGTTGGCCAGGCGCACTTAACGGTTATTGCACAGATAGGCAGTGATCCTCACGATCTAGCAAGTTATCCAGCAGTTGGACACACGATCCAGCAGTTGCACACACGATCCAGCAGTTGCACGTACAATCCTTGCGCGCATGATCCAGCAGTTACATGCGAGCAGGAAACGTGGATATTTAATGGGCTGAAGTCAGCAAAACCGTTTGAGTGATTAGCGGGACTGTGTACTATAAAAGGGTCAGGTGTAGCAAAAGAAAAGAAAAAAGAAGAAGAAGACTCAAAATGAGCAAGTAGTCTGAATTCTTAGCTTTGTAATCTTTAGGGCTGTAATCAGTGTGCTTGTGCCCCTTAGAGGCATTTTATTGGAATCAATCACCCCTTTCTGGGACAGGAGATTTGTAACCTTACAGGTGTACTAGTGAAAAATCGCTCGAACACATACTAAACGCGATCCTAGAGAAGGAATTCGATGCATACTGGTCTTTGATACTAGAGTAAGGTTCCATTGATTCTGGTTTGGCAGCAATACTGGCAACACAATCATGTGCAACATGGTTGAGGATACACCATTGGTGTGTTACCGATCAGCTGCAACAAAAAATAAATGTTCCATGCCATAAGAGTCAGATATTATATATAATCAAGAAAAATTACTTCAGTGATATCTTTCTGTTGACTTTGTGGTGCATAAAGACAGTTTGCACCGAAAGCAAACTGTCTTCATGCAACCACTTTGCATGTGCATGAGCTGTTTGGATTTGCGTGAGCTGTGTGTGTGTGTATGAGCTCTGTGTGTGTGTGCAAACCGCGTGACACTGTTCACGCGGTTTGAGCACTATATAAGGAACCCAAAATCACCATCCCTTGTATCCCAAATCGTGAGGAAAGATAGAGAGTAAAGTGTTTGAGAGTTTTTTGTAAAGCTTGGATTATAAGCTTTGTAATTCTTTTGTGGGTATATATAAAAGAAGAGTTTTCTCTCAATTCACCTCTATTATTAGTGTGTGTTTAATCACAACAAGTGGTATCAGAGCTACGGTTCCACGGAGGGATCCCGAAACTCAGAAACAGAGGTTCGGTTCGGAAAGTCGATTCCGACGAAAGTTGTCGAAAATCGATTTTGAGCATACCATCAGACGTTTCACGGCGAGACGAGCACGGTGGTATTTTCCGGCGATCGATCGGAGGTCCAGAGACGCCGCACGCGCTCCACGCGCCAAACAGAGAGATCGCGACGCGCTCCACGCGCAGACACGCGCTCCACGCGCTGCTCAAGGAAGAAGACGACCACGTCAGCCGCCACGTGTCGTCCAGTCAGCGTCCAGTCAGCGACACGTCAGCAGACACTGCACAGTCAGCAGCCCAGTTAGCAGTCCACGTCAGCAGACCAGTCAGCGTCCACGTGGCATCCAGTCAACAACCACGTCAGCACAGTTGCCACGTCAGCTGCCACGTCATCGGTGTCTGGTAAATTTCAGATAGGTCCCTGAACTTTCTGGAAATTACAATTTAGCCCCTATACTTTCAGAAATATTCAATTTAGTCCCTGAACTATTTTGAAATTGCAATATAGTCCCTGAAGTTTTCCGTAATTGCACTTTGGCCCCTGAACTTTAGGAAATTGCACTTTGACCCCTGTAATTTCTGGAATTTGCAATTTGGTCCATGTGTCGGATTTTGACAAACGAAGTGTCATTTCCACCAGTACGAGTTGAAGATGAGGTTCCCAGACAGGAGGGTACAGGTGATGAAGCTCCCAGAGATGATGATCATGATCAACCACCAGTACCAGAAGTTCCACCAACAGTTCCACAGAGAAGGTCTGACAGAGAGAGGCGACCTTCAAACAAATACTCTGCATATGAGTATGTGCTGCTTACTGACGGGGGAGAACCCGAGAGCTATCAGGAGGCTGTGGAAACAGAGGACAGAGAAAAGTGGGAGGAAGCCATGCAAGATGAGATGAAATCTTTGCATGACAATCATACTTTTGAGTTGGTGAAATTGCCAAGAGGCAAACGGGCTTTGAAGAACAAATGGGTGTACAAGGTGAAGCAACAGGAGCACACTTCACAACCCCGGTACAAAGCCAGACTAGTTGTCAAGGGATTCAATCAGAGGAAAGGCATTGACTTCGATGAAATCTTCTCTCCAGTTGTGAAGATGTCATCCATCAGAGTAGTACTCAGCTTAGCAGCAAGCCTCGACCTGGAAGTTGAGCAGATGGATGTCAAGACCGCATTTCTTCACGGGGATCTGGAAGAAGAAATTTATATGGAGCAACCAGAAGGCTTCAGAGTCAGCGGGAAAGAGGACTATGTGTGCAGACTCAGGAAAAGCCTCTACGGTTTGAAACAGGCACCAAGACAGTGGTACGTGAAGTTCGAGTCAGTTATGGGGGAGCAGGGATACAAGAAGACCACTTCAGACCATTGTGTATTCGTTCAGAAGTTTTCTGACGATGACTTTATCATCTTACTGTTATATGTAGATGATATGTTGATAGTTGGCAGGAATCAATCGAGGATTGATAATTTGAAGCAGCAACTGAGTAAGTCTTTTGAGATGAAAGACTTGGGGCCAGCTAAGCAGATTCTTGGCATCAGGATCGGTCGTGATCGGAAAGTCAGGAGATTATACTTGTCACAGGAGGAGTACATCGAGAAGGTACTTCAGAGATTCCAGATGGACAAGGCTAAAGCGGTTAGCACTCCTCTTGCTACCCACTTTAGATTGAGTACGCAGCAGAGTCCCTCTACTGAGACAGGAAAGGAGGAAATGAAACAGGTTCCATACACCTCAGCAGTGGGAAGTCTAATGTATGACATGGTGTGCACAAGGCCAGACTTAGCACACGCAGTTGGATTGGTCAGCCGGTTTATGTCAAACCCAGGACGGGAACACTGGAATGCGATCAAATGGATCATGCGGTATCTACGAGGC
>SKCR01012977.1:0-39979 GCA_019454045.1 Zanthoxylum bungeanum
CCGTACCATCGGTAAAACACAACCTTCTATTACACTTGCATGAGTATCCTATACCCAAATATATGAGAATTATGCCGTTATGCCCTCACAACGCGCACAAGTCTAATACTAGTCTTTTACGTATTTATCGATGTCCAATCTCGATAATACTCTGATTAGGGATATTTAATGATTTATCCTTCTTGGACTGATACTGTCTCATATCATTCTCAATCAAGGAACAAATCACAAGGACCTCCTATCATTTATATATCTAGGTGATCTAATCATAAATGATAAGAGTGCAATTTCCTTTGTCACATAGTTAATTTGTACAACAATACCATGATCTGTACAAATAGTGACGTTATGGGTCATAATTGTCCAACAATCTCCCACTTGGCCTATAGCCAGTCACTCGAGTGTCTGACACCCGAACTATGTACGGTTGGCTCAAACTGCTGAGAAAGTGCTTTCGTCAGCGGATTTGCATGTTTATCATCTGATGCGATTTATTCGATCATCACATCGCCACGATGTATGATTCGAACGAATCAGATGAATATCGAAGTATGTATATGGATCGTTGATGAGACCATTAATTCTTTAGCCTGTGCTGACGCCTAGCTCAGCTTCTAACAGAATTATATCTAATCTAATTAGATTTGTTATCGACCCAAATGGCTTCTATTGCCGCCTCAGCTGCAGCAATAACCCGCATTTGTTGTTTATTCGGTAACAGTATCTTGCTTGGAAGATTTCTAGCTCACTGTTCCGTTATTCAAACTGTATAGTACCGTTTGTGACTTATAGTCATTTTATCGGTTTAGGAAACTTGCAGTAGTGATCCCAGTCACTTCAAGTTCTCATTCTCCATGGTATAAGACATTATCCTTAGTTCTCTAAGATACTAAGTATGTTCTTAACTTCAATCCAGTGACTATCACTCGGATTGGCCTGTTTATGAATCCATATGCTCAAAGCGTATGAGACACCAGGTCGCGTACATTTTTCAATTTACGAGTTCTCGGAGAGTTTTCTCGAAAGCCAAGCTTTCACTGATTATTATTATGGGAATATCATTTCTAAGAAATGACATATATTATCATTATTGTATAGGACAAGGATTATCAGTGCGCTCCCACTAACCTTCTTATATACACAAGAATCATTTCGTTTTGAATTAAATCATACACCATTATGATTACATCAAAAGGATAATTCCAATTTCTAATGCTTGCTTCAATCCAAACATGGATCGAACAACCTGCAAACCTTGTTTGCTAGTTTTGATATGACAAAACCGACAGGATGTTGTAAACATCCTCCAAAAGGTTTCCTTTTCAGGAAAGTGATTTTCCCGTAAAGCTGTCATATTTCATAAATGAAACACGCAGCTTTAGCAAGCATTATCCAAATGGATTTACCGTGGCAACAGTTAAAAGGTTGAATCGTAATCAACACAATGTTGATAACGATACTTTTCTGCTAAAAGCCTAGCTTTATTCATTGGTATGTTGCCTTCCATGTATGTCTTTCTTGAAGACTTATACAGTACCAATAGGCACAATGCCTTGCGGTACATCAACTAGTATCCAAACTGGTTGATATACATGGAATCCATTTCGGACTCATGACACTTTTTCATAATAGGGAGTCGATACCTTGTATCACTTCCTCATACATATTCAGTTGGTATACCTTAAAAGATTAACATCTTTATAAGGTGAGATCAGAAACCCATACCCCAGGTTATTTTCTGACTCTCTCCGACATACGCGGTTCTTGTGTATTCGAAGATTATTGGTATACATTCATCCTTGATGAACTATTTGTGTTCTATTAGGATCGGTTCCATGAATAGTATTACTCTGATTTTCATCGAGTTTTACTATCCTCCCACTTACCACTGCATATAGGTATTCCTCTCAGGAAAACCGCATGGTGAGCAACAATCTAATTGTTCTCTTGTGAGTTGTATAAGTACAATACTTTGGTATCCCTGGGATAACCAACAATTGGCACTTATCCAATTTGGGTTCTTGTTTGGTATCATCCAATCATATGCCTAGCATTCCCAAATTATCAGGAATGTGAAACCCGGTTTCTTTCCCGTTTATATCTAATATGAAATCTGTCAAACAGATTTTTATGGAACCTTCTTCAAAATAAGTTCTGCACTGTTAATGCTTATCCGTTGAAGGAAATGGTAGCTTAGAGCGACTCACGATTAACCTTATCATGTCCAACAAAATTCAGTTTATCCAGTTCGGACACACCGTCAAACTGACGTGTTCCGGGAGGATAGACCCGGCCAAGGTTCCGGTTCGGAACCGGAACCGAACCGGAACCGAACCGGTTGGAACCGGACGGTTCCGGTTCCAACCGGTTCCGGATCCGGAACCGAACCGGAACCTAACCGGTTCAGTTAGGGTTCCTCCCCTAGCCGAACCGGTTGGAACCGTTGGTTCCAACGGTTCCAACGGTTCCAACCGGAACCGTACGGTTCCGGTTGGAACCGGATTAATATTTTTTTTTTAATTTTTAAATAATAATTTTATTTGTAATTTAGTGTAATTATGTAATGTAATTTACGTAATTTGTAATTTACATAATTTTATTTGTAATTATGTAATTTTATTTGAATTATTTTCAAAAAAAATAATTTAAAGTAATTATTTGTAATTTAACTTTTATTTTCAAAAAAAAAAAAAAAAAAACCGGGAATCGGAACCGGAACCAGAACCGAACGGTTCGGTTCCGGTTCCGGTTCCATTTTGTGTGGAACCGGAACCGAACCGGAATTAACCGGTTCGGTTCTGGTTCCACACAAAGTGGAACCGGAACCGGACGGTTCGGTTCGGTTCGGAACCGGAACCGAACCGCCGGCCCGGTCTACGGGAGGAGTCCTCATTTGAAAGAATACTTTACTCTTTCAAGTATATAAGAAACTTATTGCTTAAGTATTTTCCATTACGGTCTCACCGTGACGGTTTAATACTTTAGCCGATCTGTTTGTCTATTTCGTGTCGAAACTCTAAAAGTTTCCGATTTGTGTTTCATAAGAAACACATAACCATAACGCGATGCCACATCCGTATAGGTCACGAAATATTCATATCCACTTCTAGCCTAGCTAGACATGGGCCCACTTGCTTCACTATGAACTAGGGCTAACAGATCGGTGGCACTTACACTTTTACCAAGTAAATAATGTTATAGGCACATTGCCCAATAAACTAGATTCGTAGACTTTATTTGAATGGAATCAAAACAGTCCTAGTATCCACTCTTCAAAAGTGTGGATATATAATTCTTGTTTTAGTTGTGTCCCAGACAACAATGCCACAATATGTTTATTCTGATCAAATCAGTTCGAGCTATTTGTTTGTCATGTTATATGTTTGAGATATTTTATATTCAAAATATAAATTCTGTGATTCACATCTAATGTGTTTATCTCAATATCATCTTTATATAATAAGACACTTTAGTGTTCTAGAATATAAAGGTAAATCCGCAACGGATTAAACACTGATATAATGATAATATTTCTAGTCAAACTAGTTACATTATAACAGTTTCCAAATTAGGTATCTACGGTTAAAACAGCGACATTCGTCCCGTTTTCAATTCACAGATAAAATCTCAATTGAAGTCAATATCCTGTTCAAAAAAGATTCTGAACATCAATATTATATATAATATATAATATATATATATATATATATATATCACACTAAGTATCTAAAATCCAATTTTAATACTAGTAGTGAATATATTTATGACAAACATATTTGAAGTCAGAGCCTCGCTCGTTCTTCAATTCCTTCATGTCTGCTTTGTCCAAACGGCAGTCACGCTTCCGCGATCCCGTTTGCCACATTTAAGCAGACATTTGGGATATGTCCTTTATCTTCCTAGAAGATTATAATGATTTTGCCTTTGCCCTTTTTCACATTCCAGTAGCCTTTGGGCATGCCTCGGGTTTCTAGAAAATCAAAGTAAGGTGCGCCTTGCGCTACTTGCCTAATTGCAAACTTTTGACTTTGTCTCCTTGAGAATAGTCATTAACTCTCCAAGAGTTAATATTGCAATTATAGTACTTCTAAGATCTAAGAATAGATCTATGAAGTTCCTTCAATTTCATTATCATACTTTAAGGATCTAATCCTTAGTTCTGATTCAGAAATTAAGGAGTGTACTGCGACAAGCTTAATGGATTAAGCACTTAAGTTATCATCACATGATCTTCCAAAGATTATGCTCTACTGTTTGCTTAACTCCAGGCTTAGGCTTAATATGTTATTTTATCAAATAAAGTAACTTATTATTTTCCAGGACCATCCTGAAATTATTCCCAAATTGAAAATTAAACCATTTAAATACATTTTCCCTAGGATTATGTTTTAAATGTCAATCTTTCAATTTTATCTTGATTTTAATAGTCCAACTATTTAATCAACGATTTAGGTACTTTTTATTATAATGATTACAATAGTCCAACTATTTAATCAACTATAATTTAATAGATTAAAATCAATTATATTGATTACTATAATCCAATTATAAAATCAACTATAAATGAATGGTTTGAATACAATCCAACTTTTTATTAAAACAACAATTTAAATATTATTCCAACTAACATTTAATTTATTTGACGAATGATATTTGAATGAGCGCGTATGGCAAGTAATTAAACGAATATTGCAAATTCAATTCTTGCCTTCCACTATTTTTCGGCGATCCTCTAATGTCGAGTACTCGGGAAACCGTGTTTCCTAGTGGGCTAGGATCCCGTTAAATATCACACAATCTTGACTTTGGCAACAAATTGAATGATAATTAACTAGGTAGATCTCTAAGATCGATTGGATCCAATCCAATTCCTAGATCCAGTAGGGGGACATCCAAGTCCGAAACATATATCTTATATATGCTAATACATCCAATGTATTACCTAACCTCTGAATCAACTAAGCCTTGGCTTTGGCACAACAAACTTAGTGAACCCAGTTAAGCGTGACCCATTGACCATGGAAAGCCTCGTAATCAATGTCAATGGACAAGAAGTGGTCTTGACTTTGGCCAACAAACCACAACTTGGACAAGATACTGACATGAAACAAAGCTCTCGTGATTCAAACACATCATCGACGGACAAAGGCCTTGACTTTGGCCAACAAGCCAATGCCAGTCTCGGATCTTGAGTGAGAATCACTCAATGGAAGGAAAGATGCTTAATATTTTGCGAGGGTTTTTCGCGTGCAAATTGGCAACCAATTTATTATCTTTGTTAAGGTCTCATCATCATACACCCTTAAACATGCATTCTAAATACATAATAAAGCGCGTATAATAAATAATAATGATATGCGGATGTATACTTTACACATTGATCCTAGATCAAATCTCTCAATTTCTCTCTCCCGCTAGCACATGTATTTACTTCTACCCGTTACACTACACTTCTAAAGAAACCTCATTTACATTGAGGGGAATAGGTGAGAAGAGAATACAAAGAATATGGAGGTATGAGGCTGGACACGTAGGTCCAATTAATAAATCAAATTTATTACAACAATTTCTAAAATTGTCCCACCCATCTAATATCCATCCGATATACATTATTCATGCATCGCAACCATGTATTCACACAAGCATGTTATCAATCAATCTAATTAAATTAATTAATCTGATAATTAGTGATCATCCAATGTTCAAACAACGATTTGATTTTGTGCGAGTCAAACTCGTTTTGCGAATAAGTAATCAAAGTACGAATTCTCGAATTAAATTAAACTACATCATTAAATCCAATTTAATATGCATTCAATTCTAATTCGCTATTTAATTCCAAATTAAATATTACACTTTATTAAACGAACCTTTTCGACTTAAATTCCAAATTTAATCGCTATGGGTCTCAAAGCCCGATTAACGTCCAACGTCAATTTAATTAAAGTCCAATGGGCTTTTAATTAATTTCTTAAGGCGTGGACTTTTGGTCATCTCGGGTCAAACACTATAACCAAAGTCCAATCCGGGAATTACCCCATAAGCCCAAAAATCAATTTAGGCCCATTAGGCCCAATTAAACTTTAAAGGTCCAGTAAGTCGCATTTGGGCTTTATGGATGCGGTTTTGGGCCCAATTGGATCCAATCCATTTGGCCTAAACCTAACTTGGTACAACCAAGCCCAATTAGCCCAATAACAACATAACAAGCCCAAATCCAATTTAAGGCCCAAATAATTAAATTCCAAAAATCCAATTTCCCAATTTAATTACACTAAAGTGTATAACACAATTAATCACCCAAATTAACA
This sequence comes from Zanthoxylum bungeanum, assembly GCA_019454045.1. Classification (NCBI taxonomy): domain Eukaryota; kingdom Viridiplantae; phylum Streptophyta; class Magnoliopsida; order Sapindales; family Rutaceae; genus Zanthoxylum; species Zanthoxylum bungeanum. Next base: position 6,312 of record SKCR01012977.1, read on the forward strand.
TTTCTAAAACATTAATTTACATAATCAATCATGCTCAATTACAACAAAACATGTCCAACACATTTCATCAAAAATCAAACCCAATTTTACATGCTAAAGCTCTCGGTAATGTGGGGATTTTATATCCAATTTCAAATCCAATCCAATTGAATCAAATTAAACATTAAATCAACATTCCCAATTGATTTCTAACTCATCCAATGAATCAAAAAATCAAAATTCCAAGACTTTTAGGGCTCTTCTACATTCGGCCAACATAAACAAATTGGGGGAAATTTGTTCCAAACAACATTTCATCAAATTGATCCAATCAATCATCAATTAAAACACATTTAAGCATACTAATTCATCCAATTTCATTATACATGCTCAAAATCAATTTTACCCAAATTTTAAGCCCTAAACATTTTCATGCTCAACCTTGCTCAAGATACCATTGTTGGTGTTTGCTAAGGTTCCAAGATCATAAACAAGCATGAAATAAGTGTGAATACAAATCAACGAAGTTGCAGAATACTCACATCGATCGGTTGAGCGACGCTACGACGAAAAAAACTTGATTTTGCTCATTGTCATGGTCATGGCAGTTCACTGCCACTGCCCTCCAAGATTCGGCCGTTGATGCTCCTTGAACAAGCTCCAAGCTTCGTCAAACGATTCCCGGCTCATGGGTGGACTTCCTTATCACCTTCACATGTCTCTCGGAGTGCTAGCTCTAGTGATTTTTGCCACAAAAATCACCACTTTTGCTTCCCTAGCTCACGGCAGTAAGCTGCTGCAGAAGAGAGAAAAACAGCCCATGTTGGGCGTGTTTGAGAGAAAACGATTAATTAAAGAGAGAGTTGTGTGTTGTGTGTATTTTGTGTATCAAATACACTTAATGAAATTCAAATTCATTTACCACAAATTTGGCTTTACAAAAGTCAAACCATAAAAGCCACACCAACCTCCATCAATCAATCAATCCATCAATCAATCAAATGAAGTGACAAGTTGTCACATCACTCAAAGTGACTAATGATTTGACGCTTGATGCGATTAGCGATTTGACGCTTGATTTGACTTGCGTGCCGCACTCGAATTCGAGATGCGAATACGCTCGCAAATAATCTTGGGCTCGGGTTCGCTAATTCCAAATTAACAAATTTTCCGTTGCATCGTAATTAAATGATTACGACTAGCGAAATCACTATTCACGTCGGTAACGAATTAATTCTAAATTAACTCGTTCGCCCGAATTAAAATCTAGTTTTAATTCCGTGTCGAAATCTAATTTCGTTTAATATATTGAATATATTAATTTATCAATTAATTCCAAATTAATTGCTCTCTCTTTAAATGATATTTTATCCTAGATAAAATATCTCCGTAATTAATCCCAGATTAATTTTCTCTCTCTTCCAATTAATCCCAGATTAATTTAGAGTGCGAATCATACGTCATCGGTGAATCTTCGGGAAACGACCCATGAGAGCCCCATATATATTGGCAGTAAATTCGGTCGTCGGACTATTCGAACACGTAAGTACCTCGTACTACGTTTATACCGATTTACAAGACAAGGTTGGCTTCTAGCAAAGCGCCATGCCTACCCAATTCTCCAGAAATATCCTTACAGGAATAAATGATCTATATCAGACGTAGTATACGTAGTATTGCGTATATCGATCCAGTATCGAATGATCACGTGCTAGGCCTGGGGCTGGAATTGTGTCTGCCCCGTACGAAGCACATATCGGATGTCTGGTAACTAGTCTCTATAATCGGATAAACATGACCTTGTCATTTTATCCCGATGACTGCAGTACTAAAGAGTACTAGTATCATATCCTACGTGACCATCATCTCCATATGACTGGAGTGATACTTCCGTCTTGACATCACACCCAACACACTATGATTCTCAATATACCCAGCATAGGCGTACATAGAACCTGTTAAAGCCCTGGACGACCGCAACCAAAGCATATTGATTGTCGCAAGTATTAGCGGTGCAAGTCTCAGGTTAAGACCAAATACAGCTACTCTGATTTCGGACTTCCATAGACACATAGTCATACTACCAATAGAATTCTGAGGGGGTCTATCCAGAGCGAAGCTGTTTCCCGTACCATCGGTAAAACACAACCTCCTATTACACTTGCATGAGTATCATATACCCAAATATATGAGAACTATGTTGAGTTCCTAATTAGGTCCCAAGAATCATCCAAAACAAGCAAGAAATCGCATGAATACATCAAGGAATAATGGCGGAAACATATACTCACAATGATTGGTTTGAGATGCAAAGAACACAAGTCTTTTTCTACCTCCATCAAGCTCGGTTTTGGCCATTTTTGGAGCTACTGAACTGCACGGTGGGGCTGTGAAAATGCTTCAAAAATCACCTATGGTGGTCTCCATTGAAGCTCCAAGCTTTGAGATTCCATGCTCACAAACTCACTTCCCTATCACCTTTGTATTCCTCCATGAGTGTGCTAGCACTTAGATCTTGTTACAAGATCAAAAGCTTCTCCATTTTGTGTGTGAAAACCAGAAAAATGGAGATGAAAATCGGTCACCATGACCGTGAGAAGAGAGAAGGTTTTTGGCTCCATTTTGCCTAAAACCGTGAAGACCAAAAGCAATGAGAGAGGGTCACGTGAATGACACAAAATGGCCCAAAAAAAACCGTGTACTACACATGGTCCAAGAGAGAGAGAATGGCTTTCTTTTATATAGATATATTCTTTATTCCATTTACCAAGTAAAATGAATAAAATATATATATACACAACAATTAATTCAAAAGTCAAAAAGGTACAAGTCCTATCAACTTTCAAATAATCAACTTTCACTATTCAAATCAAGTCACTTTAATAAAGTGACAACATGTCATATCACATCACTCAAAGTGACAAGTGATTTGACAATTGACGCGACTAGTTATTTGACGCTTGATGCGACTTGCGTGCCGCGCTCGAATTCGAAATACAAATGCGCTCGCAATCACTCTCGGGCTCGGGTTCGCTAATTCCAAATTAACGAATTTTCCGTCGCGTCGTGATTAAATGATTGTGCCTAGCGAATTCACTATTCACGTCGCTAACAATTAATTCTAAATTAATTCGTTGCCCGAATTAAAATCCAATTTCAATTCCACGTCAAAATCTAATTTCGATTATATATCGAATATATTAATTTATCGATTAATTCCAAATTAATCGTTCTCTCTCTTTAACGATATTTTATCCGAGATAAAATATCTCCGTAATTAATCCCAGATTAATTTTCTCTCTCATCGAATTAATCCCAGATTAATTTTCTCTCTCTTCCAATTAATCCCAGATTAATTAAAGTGCGAGTCATACGTCATCGGTGAATCTTCAGGAACCGACCCATGAGATCTCCGGATATGTTGGCAGTAAATACGGTCGTCGGACTATCTGAACACGTAAGTACCTCGTACTACGTTTATACCGATTTACAAGACAAGGTTGGCTTCTAGCAAAGCGCCATGCCTACCCAATTCTCCAGAAATATTCTTATAGGAATATATAGATCTGTATCAAGCGTAGTATACCGTAGTATTGTGTATATCGGCCCAGTATCGGATAGTCACGTGCTAGGGCTGGGGCTGGATAAGTGTCTGCCCCGTCCGAAGCACATGTCGGATGTCTGGTAACTAGTCTCTATAATCAGATATTCATGACCTGGTCATAATATCATGATTGGATGCGCATCACTCAAGAGCACTAGTACCGTATCCTGCGTGACATCATTCCACTATGACTGAAGTGATACTTCCGTCTTGACATCACACCCAATACACTACGACTCTCTGATAACCCAGAAGTGGTGTACGCAGAACCGGTTAAAGCCCTGTACCACCAAGACCAAAGTCTATCGATTATCGTAAGTATTAGCGGTGCAAGTCTCAGGTTAAGACCAAATACACCTACCCTGATGTCGGACTCCCATAGACACATAGTCATAATACCAATGGGATTCCGAGGGGTCTATCCAGAGCGAAGCTGTTTCCCGTACCATCGGTGAAACACAACCTCCTATCGCACTTGCATAAGTATCAAATACTTAAATATATGAGAACTGCCGTTGTGCCCTCACAACGCGCACAAGTGCAATACTAGCCTATTCCGCATTATCGATGTCCAGTCTCGATAATACTCCGGCTAGGGATATTTAATGATTAAACCTTCGGGGACAGATACTGTCTCATATCATTCTCAGTCCAGGAACTAATCATAGGGACCTCTCATCATTTATACATCTAAGGTGATCTAATCACAAATGATAAGAGTGCAATCTCCTTTGTCACATAGTTAATTTGTACAACAACACCATGATCTGTACAAATAGTGACGCTATGGGTCATATTATCCAACAATCTCCCACTTGGCACATAGCCAGTCACTCGAGTGTCTAACACCCGAACTATGTACGGTTGGCTCAAACTGCTGAGAAATGCTTTCGTCAGCGGATTTGCATGATTATCATCTTGATGCGATTTATTCGATCATCACATCGCCACGATATATGATCCGAATAAATCAGATGAATATCTAAGTATGTATATCTGGATCGTTGATGAGACCATTAATTCTTTAGCCTGTGCTGAGGCCTAGCTCAACTGCTAACAGAACTATATCTAATCTAATTAGATTTGTATCGACCCAAATGACTTCTATTGCTGCTTCAGCTGCAGCAACAACCGCATTTGTTGTTTATTCGGTAACAGTATCTTGCTTGGAAGATTTCCAGCTCACTGTACCGTTATTCAAACTATATAGTACCGTTTGCGACTTTTAGTCGTCTTTATCGGTTATAGGAAACTTGCTACAGTGATCCCAGTCACTTCAAGTTCTCCTTCTCCATAGACTAAGACAGCATCCTTAGTTCTCTAGGATACTAACGGATGTTCTTAACATCAATCCAGTGACTATCACTCGGATTGGCCTGTTTGTGAATCCATATGCTCAAAGCGTATGATACACCAGGTGTTGTACATTTTTCAATGTACGGTTTCTAGGAGAGTATTTCGAAGCCAAGCTTTCGCCGATATTTATTTTATGGGAATATCATTTCCAAGAAATGACGTATTATCATTATTTTATAGGACAGCCACTGTCAGTGCGCTTCCCCAAACCCTCTTATTTACACAAGAATCATTTTCGTTTTGAATCAAATCATACACCATTATGATTATATCAAAGCGATAATTCCAAGAACCTAATGCTTGTTTCAATCCAATCATGGATCGAATAACAAGCATTATCCAAATGGATTTACCGTGGCAACAGGTAAAAGGTTGAATCGTAATCAACACAATGTTGATAACGATACCTTTCCGTTAAAGCCTTGCTTTATACGTTGGTATGTTGACATCCATGTATGTCTTCCTAGAAGACTTTTAAGTACCATTAGGCACAATGCCTTGTGGTACATCAACTACTATCCAAACTGGTTGATATACATGGAATCCATTTCGGATTATATGGCACTTTGCCATAATTGGGGAGTTGATACCTTGTATCACTTCCTCATACGTAGTCAGTAGTATTCCTCAATAAGACAGACATCTTTATGAGGTGCGATCAGAAACCCATACCCCAGGTTGTTTTCTGACTCTTTATCCTACTACGTGGTTCTTGTGTATTCGAAGATTAATGGTAATAGTTTCATCCTTGATGAACTATTCATGTTCCATTAAGATTCGGTGCCTTGAATAGTATTACTCTCGATTTTCATCGAATTATACTATCCTCCCACTTACCACTGCATATCGGTATTCCTCAGGAAAACCGCATGGTGAACAACAATTTAATTGTTCTCACGTGAGGTGTATAAGTACAATACTTATGTATCCCTAGGATGACCTACATTTGGCACTTATCCTATTTGGGTCTTAGTTTGGTATCATCCAAACATATGCCTAGCATACCCAAATTATCAGGGATGAGAAACCCGGTTTCTTTCCCGTTCATATCTAATATGATATATGTCAAACAGATTGTTATGGAACCTTATTCAAAATAAGTTCTTGCACTGTTTAAAGCTTATCCATTGAAGGAAATGGTAGCTCAGAGCGACTCGTGATTAACCTTATTATGTCTAACAAAATTCGGTTAATCCGTTCGGACACACCGTCAAACTGACGTATTCCGGGAGGAGTCCTTATTTGAAAGAATATTATACTCTTTCAAGTATACTAGAAACTTATTGCTTAAGTATTTTTCATTACGGTCTTACCGTGACGGTCAAATACTTTAGCCGATCTATTTGTCTATTTCGTGTCGAAACTCTAAAAGTTTCCGATTTGTGTTTTCAAAAGAAACACATAACCATACGCGATGCCACATCCGTACAGGTCACGAAATATTCATATCCATATCTAGCCTAGCTAGACATGGGCCCACTACTTCACTATGAAGTAGGGCTAACAGATCGGTGGCATTTACACTTTTACCAAGTAAATAGTGTTTTAGGCACTTTGCCCAAATAGACTAGATTCGTAGACTTTATTTGAATGGAATCAAATCAGTCCTGGTATCCGCTCTTCAAAAGTGAGGATATACGATTCTTGTTTATCAGTGTCCCTGACAACTATGCCACAATTAAGTTTCTTAACTGATCAAATCAATTTGAGCTATTTATTTGTCATGTTATATAATTGAGATATCATTTATATTCAAAATAAATTTCTGTTATTCACATCTAATGTGTTTATCTCAATATCATCTTTATATAATAAAACACTTTAGTGTTCTAGAATATAAGGTACACCCCGCAGCGGGTTAACGCGATATCGAGATAATGTTTCTAGTCAAACTAGCTACATTATAACAGTTTCTAAATTTAAGTACTAACCCAAAGTAGTTCCTAAATTCAGGTATCTACGGTTAAAACAGCGACTTTCGTCCCGTTTTCAATTCGCAGATAAATCTCAATTGAAGTCAGTATCCTGTTCAAAACAGATTCTGAACATCAATATATATATTTTATGTACCACACTAAGTATCTAAAATCTAATTTTAATACTAGTTGTGAACATATTTATGACAAACATAATGGATTAAGCACTTAAGTTATCATTACATGATCTTCCAAAGATTATGCTCTACTATTTGCTTAACTCCGGGCTTAGGCATAATACGTTATTTTATCAAATAAAATAACTTATTATTTTTCCAGGACCATCCTGAAATTTATTCCCAATTTGAAAATTAAAGTCGTTTAAATACATTTTCACCCAGGATTATGTCTTAAACACTAATCTTTCATTTTTATATCTTGATTCTAATAGTCCAACTATTTAATCAACGATTTGTGGTACTATTTATTATAATGATTATAATAGTCCAACTATATAATCAAATATAATCTAAATTAATTAACCTCAATTACATTGATTACTATAGTCCAACTATAAAATCAACTGTAAACTGAAATTAATTAATTCAAATATATTGATTAATATAATCCAATTATATATAATCAAATATAATACAGTCCAACTGATTATTAAAACAATTTAAATATTAGTCCAACTAACATTTAATCTAACGACGAAATAATTTGAATGAGCGCGTATGGCGAGTAATTGAACGAGTATTGCAAATTCAATTCTTGCCTCCCACTATTTTTCGGCGAGCCTCTAACCCTCTGTCGAGTACTCGGGAAACCGTGTTTCCTAGTGGGCTAGGATCCCGTTAAATATCACACAATCTTGACTTTGGCCAACAAATTGTATGATAATTAACTAGGTAGATCTCGAAGATCAATTGGATCCCATCCAATTCCTAGATCCAGTAGGCGGATATCCAAATCCTAACATATATCTTATATATGCCAATACATCCAATGTATTACCTAACCTTTTTCCTCTGAATCAACTAAGCCTTGGCTTTGGCACAACAAACTAGTGATCCCAGTCAAGTGTGACCCATTGACCATGGAAGCTTCGTAATCAATGTCGATGGACAAGAAGTGGTCTTGACTTTGGCCAACAAACCACAATTTGGACAAGACACCGATATGGAACAAAGCCTTCGTGATTCAAACACATCTTCGATGGACAAAGGCTTGACTTTGGCCAACAACCCAATGCAATCTCGGATCTTGAGTAAGAATCACTCAATGGAAGGAAAGACACTTGATATTAAGCGAGGGTTTTTCGCGTGCAATTGGCTACCAATTTATTATCTTTATTAAGGTCTCATCTTCATATACACCCTTAAACATGCATTCTAAACACATAATAAAGCGCATATGAAAATAAATAATAATGATATGCGGATGGATACTTTACATTGATCCTAGATCAAATCTCTCATTTTCTCTCTCCAAAGCTAGCACATGTATTTACTTCTACCCGTTACACTACACTTCTAAAGAAACCTCATTTACATTGAGGGGAATAGGTGAGAAGAGAATACAAAGAGTATAGAGGTGATAAGGCTGGACACGCAGGTCCAATTTAATAAATCAAATTTATTACAACAATTTCCAAAATTGCCCCACCCGACTAATATCCATCCGATATACATTATTCATGCATCGCAACCATGTATTCATACAAGCATGTTATCAATCAATCTAATCAAATTAATTAATCTGATAATTAGTGATCATCCAATGTTCAAACAACGATTTGATTTTTGCTCGAGTCAAACTCGTTTTGCGAATAAGTACTGAAAGTACGAATTCTTGAATAAATTAAACTACATTATTAAATCCGATTTAATACGCATTTAATTCTAATTCACTATTTAATTCCAAATTAAAATTTACACTTTATTTAATGAACCTTTACGACTTGAATTCCAAATTCATCGCACGGGTCTCAAATCCGATTAACGTCCACGTTTATTTAATTAAAGTCCAATGGGCTTTTAATTAATTTCTTAAGCGTGGACTTTTGGTCAACTCGGGTCAAACCGATAACCAAAGTCCAATCCGGGAGTTACCCCATAAGCCTTTAAATTAATTTTGGCCCATTAGGCCCAATTAAATAATTAAGGTCCATTAAGTCATAATTGGACTTTATGGATGCGGGTTTTGGCCCAATTGGATCCAACCAAATTGGCCTAAACCTAACTTGGTACAACCAAGCCCAAAAGCCCAATTACAACCTATAAGGCCCAATTTCCAAAATAAGCCCAATTAATTAACTTATAAAATTCCAATTCCATAATTAATTAACCTAAGTGTAATACACAATTAATTATCCAATTAACATTTCTAAAACATCAATTAACCTAATTAATCATGCACTTTAACATTAAATAGTGTCCAACATAATTTATTAAAATCAAACCCAATTACATGCTTTTGTTCTCGGTAATTAGGGGTTTTTCAATCCGATTCGGTTTCAATCCATTGAATCCACAATCATCATTCCCAAATCAATTAAATTCATCCAATGAATCAAAATACAAAAAACACAATGAATTTCATATTCAATTAAATTCGGCCAAGCCTACTTTAATTTGGGAAAATTGTTTCAAATCAAAATTCAATCCAATTGAACTTCAAAACAACATTACCCAATTGTTTTAAGTCATCCAATGATCAAACAAACAAAATTACCAAGAAATTTAGGGTTCTTTAATTTTGCCAACATAAGCAATTTGGGAAATTTGTTCCAACACAATTTCAACAAATTGATCCAATCAATCGTAAATTAAACATACTTTAAGCATTCTCATTCATCCAATTTCACAAAATATGCTCAAAATAAAGTTTACCCAAATTTATCACTTTATGCCAACATAAAAAATTGGGGAAATTTGTTCCAACACAATTTCTTCAAATTGATCCAATAATCATTAATTCAACAACATTTAAGCATACTTAATCAATCAATTTAATCAAATCATGCTTCAATTGATTTTACCCCAATTTGTCATGCCCAAATTTGGGGAAAATTGAATCCAAAAATCCAAACAAAAAAAAACAAAAATCCAAAAAAAAAAAAAAAACAAACCAAAAAGCAAAAACCCAAAAACAGCACAAAAAACTCCAAACAAAAAAAACAAAACAAAAAAAAAAAAAAATTAAACAAAAAACAAAACCAAACACATCAACAACAATCCAATCTCATTAGCAACCACCCCAAACAATCCAAAAAAACCAATTTCTGCTTTAACCCAATAAGGGTCACCTCTCGTCAAAAAACTCCAAAAATAAAATGAATCCAAAAAAATCCAAACCAACAAAACCAAACAAAATCCACAAAAACCAAAAAAATTCCCCAAACCAATAAAAAAACACAAATGCACCCAAACAAAAAATCAACAATCCAAAGCCACAAAACAACCCACCAATTACCCAATGAAAACAACAAAAACCAAAACAAAAATCCCAAACAGCCAATAACCACAATAAACTATCCCAACCCCTTAAAAAAAAACAATCCACACAAAAGCCTCCAGATCGTCCATCCAACTCCACAGCTTACTCACCCCAACCCACCATTTAAATGTTTCCAACAAAACAAAAACCACAAAAAAACCAAAAATTAATCAACAAATTAACATGCACAATCAAAAAAAAATCCACAAAAAACAAAAACAAAAAAAAATCCATTTTCATGAAATTGATCATGCACAAACATCAATTCAAACCTCATTCAAGCATACTATACTAAACAATTTAATCAATTGATGCTCAAATTGAGTTTACCCAATTTTGTCAACTTTGCCTACACAAAAATTGGGGAAATTTGTTCCAAACACAATTTCTTCAAATTGATCTAATCAATCATTAATTCCAACTCATTTAAGCATAACATAACAAACAATTTCATCAAAACATGCCCAAATTCGTTTTACCCAATTTTAACCCTAACTTTTTCATGCTTGTTCAAGGCTCAAGATACCATTGTTGAGTTCCTAATTAGGTCCCAAGAATCATCCAAAACAAGCAAGAAATCGCATGAATACATCAAGGAATAATGGCGGAAACATATACTCACAATGATTGGTTTGAAATGCAAAGAACACAAGTCTTTTTCTACCTCCATCAAGCTCGGTTTTGGCCATTTTTGGAGCTACTGAACTGCACGGTGGGGCTGTGAAAATGTCTTAAAAAATCACCCATGGTGGTCTCCATTGAAGCTCCAAGCTTTGAGATTCCATGCTCACAAACTCACTTCCCTATCACCTTTGTATTCCTCCATGAGTGTGCTAGCACTTAGATCTTGTTACAAGATCAAAAGCTTCTCCATTTTATGTGTGAAAACCAGAAAAATGGAGATGAAAATCGGTCACCATGACCGTGAGAAGAGAGAAGGTTTTTGGCTCCATTTTGCCTAAAACCGTGAAGACCAAAAGCAATGAGAGAGGGTCACGTGAATGACACAAAATGGCCCAAAAAAACCGTGTACTACACATGGTCCAAGAGAGAGAATGGCTTTTGTATATAGATATATTCTTTATTCCATTTACCAAGTAAAATGAATAAAATATATATATACACAACAATTAATTCAAAAGTAAAAAAGGTACAAGTCCTATCAACTTTCAAATAATCACCTTTCACTATTCACATCAAGTCACTTTAATAAAGTGACAACATGTCATATCACATCACTCAAAGTGACAAGTGATTTGACAATTGACGCGACTAGTGATTTGACGCTTGATGCGACTTGCGTGCCGAGCTCGAATTCGAAATACGAATGCGCTCGCAATCACTATCGGGCTCAGGTTCGCTAATTCCAAATTAACGAATTTTCCGTCGCGTCGTGATTAAATGATTGTGCCTAGCGAATTCACTATTCACGTCGCTAACGAATTAATTCTAAATTAATTCGTTTGCCCGAATTAAATCCAATTTCAATTCCACGTCAAATCTAATTTCGATTAATATATCGAATATATTAATTTATCGATTAATTCCAAATTAATCGTTCTCTCTCTTTAACGATATTTTATCCGAGATAAATATCTCCGTAATTAATCCCAGATTAATTTTCTCTCTCATCGAATTAATCCCAGATTAATTTTCTCTCTCTTCCAATTAATCCCAGATTAATTAAAGTGCGAGTCATAAGTCATCGGTGAATCTTCAGGAACCGACCCATGAGATCTCCGGATATGTTGGCAGTAAATACGGTCGTCGGACTATCTGAACACGTAAGTACCTCGTACTACGTTTATACCGATTTACAAGACAAGTTGGCTTCTAGCAAAGCGCCATGCCTACCCAATTCTCCAGAAATATTCTTATAGGAATATATCTGTATCAAGCGTAGTATATAGTATATCGGCCCAGTGTATATCGGCCCATTATCGATAGTCACGTGCTAGGGCTGGGGCTGGATAAGTGTCTGCCCCGTCCGAAGCACATGTCGGATGTCTGGTAACTAGTCTCTATAATCAGATATTCATGACCTGGTCATAATATCATGATTGGATGCGCATCACTCAAGAGCACTAGTATCGTATCCTGCGTGACATCATCTCCACTATGACTGAAGTGATACTTCCGTCTTGACATCACACCCAATACACTACGACTCTTTGATAAACCCAGAAGTGGTGTACGCAGAACCGGTTAAAGCCCTGTACCACCAAGACCAAAGTCTATCGATTATCGTAAGTATTAGCAGTGCAAGTCTCAGGTTAAGACCAAATACACCTACCCTGATGTCGGACTCCCATAGACACATAGTCATAATACCAATGGGATTCCTAGGGGTCTATCCAGAGCGAAGCTGTTTCCCGTACCATCGGTGAAACACAACCTCCTATCGCACTTGCATAAGTATCAAATACTTAAATATATGAGAACTATGCCGTTGTGCCCTCACAACGCGCACAAGTGCAATACTAGCCTATTCCGCATTATCGATGTCCAGTCTCGATAATACTCCGGCTAGGGATATTTAATGATTAAACCTTCAAGGACTGATACTGTCTCATATCATTCTCAGTCCAGGAACTAATCATATGGACCTCTCATCATTTATACATCTAAGGTGATCTAATCACAAATGATAAGAGTGCAATCTCCTTTGTCACATAGTTAATTTGTACAACAACACCATGATCTGTACAAATAGTGACGCTATGGGTCATATTATCCAACAAACTATGCCGTTATTCCCTCACAACGCGCACAAGTGTAATACTAGTCTCTTACATATTTATCGATGTCCAATCTCGATAATACTATGACTAGGGATATTTAATGATTTATCATTCGTGGACTGATACTGTCTCATATCATTCTCAATCCAGGAATAAATCACAAGGACCTCATATCATTTATATATCTAGGTGATCTAATCACAAATGATAAGATTGCAATCTCCGTTGTCACATAGTTAATTTGTACAACAACACCATGATCTGTACAAATAGTGACGCTATGGGTCATAATTGTCCAACACTTCTAGCCCGAAAGACGTCATGCGACTAACTGGGAGAATCACCGCGCTAAACAGGTTCATCTCCAAATCCACAGATAAGAGCTTTTTGTTCTTTTCGGCTTTAAAAAAGGCAAACAACTTTGAGTGGACCCCTGCTTGTAAAGAAGCGCTGAAAAGACTCAAACAGTACCTCACTACACCCTCTTGTTGTCGAAACCACACGACAATGAGAGGCTATACCCCTATTTGGGAGTTTCAGAGCACGCTGTTAGCGCCGTCTTAGTAAAAGAGGAGTTAGAGATTCAATCACCAGTCTATTACGTAAGCAAAGTATTGATGAGAGCAGAATCACATTACCCGTTAATGGAGAAGTTGGTTTTCGCCCTTGTTACAGCCGCGAGGAAACTTAGACCTTACTTTCAAGGACACCTGATCACGGTATACTCAGCATATCCGTTAAGAAGCATACTCCATAAACCAGAATTGTCAGGGAGACTGATGAAGTGGGCAATTGAACTTGGGGAACACGACATAACGTACCAGTCTAGGACCGCCATCAAATCTCAGGCATTGGCAGATTTTATGGCCTACTTCACTCCCGACCTCCTTAAAAAGAATGAAACTGAGATAAACTCCATTCAGCCGACAATACCTTGGAAGTTAGCGGTCGACGGGTCCAGTAACAAAAAGGGCTGCGGTATTGGAATCATGATCACTGCCCCGACAAGCGACACCTTACAATAGGCAATCAAATGCGGTTTTAGAGTTACCAACAACGAAGCAGAGTATGAGGCATTGATCGCAGGGTTATTGTTAGCTAAAGAATTAGGAGCTAGGGAGATAGATGTGAAATTCGAATCTCAGTTGATAGTCAACCAGATTGAGGGATCTTATCACGCCAGGGGTCAAGCAATGGCATCCTACTTGCAAAAGGTAAAAGAAATTCAGTCGACATTTGATAAAGTCCCAAGAAGCAAAAATTCCCAAGCAGATGCATTGGCAACCTTGGGATCGACAATGGAGGGTGATAAACCACAAACAATACCTGTAGTGCATTTGAGTTGGCCAGCAATCTGGGAGGAAGAAACTACTGTTGCGGCTGTCAACACCGTCGACAATTGGATGACGCATATAGTCGAGTATTTACAAAAAAGGCTTGCTCCCAGAAGACAAACTCCACGCTAGAAAAGTCCAGAGACAGTCTGCGAGATTCGTTGTGTTCGACGGTCAGCTACTGAGAAGATCGTTCACATGACCTTATTTGAAATGCCTAACACACGACGAAGCGTAGCATGTGTTGAAAGAGTTGCATGAAGGGGAATGCATGAACCAATCTGGTGGAAGGAGCCTGTCTCTTCGAGCGCATTCGACAGGGTATTATTGGCCGACAATGAGATTCGACTCTACAGAATTCACTAAAAGTGCCAGAGGTTTGCACCAGTTCCTCATCTCCCACCAGAGAAACTTAATCCCATTATGTCCCCTTGGCCGTTTATGAAGTGAGGAATGGACATAGTAGGAAAACTACCAACCGCACCTGGCCAACGAGTCTACATGCTTGTGATGACAGATTATTACTCAAAGTGGATAGAAGCTGAAGCATTTGCTAGAGTACGCGACAAGGAAGCTCAAACATTCGTATGGAAAAATATCATTTGCCGATTCGGCATACCAAGGGAAATTATGACTAACAATGGCTCCCAATTCATCAGCCATCACTTTCAAAATTTCTGCAGGAACTTGGGTATAAAATTGAACTTTTCGACACCACTCTTTCCACAAGCGAACGGCCAGGCCGAATCGTCCAATAAGACGATCATGAACACCTTGAAGAAGAGGTTGGAGAAGGCTAAAGGCGCTTGGGCAGATGAACTTCCAGGAGTGTTGTGGTCATACAAAACAACGGTGACGTCTTCGACAGGTGAAACTCCTTTCGCATTGGCATTCGGAACGGAAGCAGTCATTCCAACTGAAGAAATCATCCCTTCCCCACGCTACCAATGGCTCAGCAAAGAAAATAATCAATTGCTTATGAATTTCAATCTCGAAACGATTGATGAGACTAGGGGCCGAGCTTCTATCCGACTGGCTGCCTATCAGCAAAGGATGGCCAGATACTTCGACAAAAACGTCAGGAGTAGGACTTTCAAGACTGGAGATTGGGTCATACGGAGAGTGTTCCAGAACACCAAGGAGATTGGAGACGGGAAGTTGGGTCCGAATTGGGAAGGCCCTTACCTCGTCACGAAATTTTTGAGGAAAGGAGCTTACAAGCTACAAACTATTGAGGGGACTCCCGTGCGCAACAGTTGGAATTCGGTGCACCTTAAGCGATTCATCCGGTAACACTTTTTTTTTGTAGTTTTGTTTATTGGCTGTCATATTCTCCAATAACAGTTATAAGTATGAAATAAGGGAATTTATAGAAGTCATTAGACTAATTGCAATCAAATATCATTCTTTAAATATCATTCGACATTTACATATAAAATATAAGATCGTTCATCATTACACACCTATGCACAACGTTGATTGTTCAAAATGTGGCTTTCCCCCTTCCTATCGGGACCACTAATTCAAACTTTGTACAAAACATTCCAAGTTGATACCAAACCCTTAAAATTTATAGACTGGCTCCACCTTCATCGGCAGTTGTTGGAAGATTGGCAGGAACATCTTCTTGAGTCTCGACCACAATTGTCGATTCAGATTGAACAGCCGCTGGCTCGACATCCTCTCCCTCCTCTATGGGCCTCTCGACCTCATCTGTCTCATCTACGTGAATTGCAATTGACTCGACCTCGCCCTTATTTGACTCAACCTCCGGCCCTTTTTCTTCATAATCCTCCTCCGTCGACGAAGACATACCGACATCACGTCTTTCGTACTCTCTAATCCATTTCTCCGGATTCCAGTCAACGTGTTTCCCAGCAAGATATTCCTTCATTAAATCATATCTGTTTTTCATCATAGAGTCAATGGCAACATCCTCAATTTGCTATAGCAATGACTCGTTCTCCTTTTTCACATTTTCGAAACTTGTTTTATAACTATCAATCGTAAGCTCAATCGTCTCCTTTTCCATCTTCAAAGTGGCCTTGACTTCCTTCAATTCCTTCTCGAGCCCCTTCTCATTCCTCTGAGAAGCGACCAGCCCGAACTTCAGATCTGACGATTCCTTCCTCACCATCGAAAACGCTTTCTCTAGCTCTCTGGTCTTCCTCTGACTGGACTCCACATTCTTCCGCATGAACAGACTACATTCTAGTGCCTGAAGAAGTCGAGTCAGAACGTCATTCAGAAATAAAAAAAAATACTCACTTGGTAATTCAAAATGATGGCTTTCTTCATGGCCTCCACCGGGCCAATTTGTGCTAACCTCACTTCATCCCCTTCGAGAAGAAGCCCTTCCACGAATGATTCAATGCTTGAAGGATCAGAAATTGTAGTCGACTCTCGTGGGACTTTTAGGATTAGGTTATCAGTATCCTCTTCTACTTCAGCGATAGACTTCCTTTTCTTCCCCGCGGAAGTCATTTCAGTCGACTTAACTTTTTCTACAACGTCCTCTCTAGAAACGACTTCCCTTTGTTGAGGGTCAGCTTCCTTTTCAGCTTCTAGTTCCTTTTTCTTCAATTTCCTTGACTTCTTCCAACTTTTCATCTCGTCGAGAGAGGCTACTGTGAATGGCCCAGTCATCATTTCCTCTGCGCATAAAAATTCTTCAAGTTTTAAGGGTTCTCGAAATCTATTCCCTCCGTACAACTTTTGACACGACCATCTACAATTTATCACGGGCAAAACATCGTTACAGGAGGCGAGAACTTTACCTTCTTCTCGGTGATAAATTTCTTTCCACAACGGAGTCGCCCTTAATCTCTTCTCCGTTAAGATGGTCTTACAATGTCTTTCTTCGGCCGACAGGGATATAATGGCTTTGGTATTTGAGATTGTACGAGCAGTTGTGACAAATGACTTATTTCGTAAAGGATCTGCAGCAGCAAGCACATGGTCATTCAAATACCCAAGTATGAATCAAGGATTACAAATTAAAGATATGAAAAAAATCACTCACTCGATAAACACCAAAATTCAGGGATTCGACCAGCCCCGGTCGATCCAAATATACCCTCACCCTTTGCAAAGAAATAATAAGACTGCCAATTTCCCCTATCGTTAGTCGGCAATCCGGTAACTAAATGCTTCCTTCTTTGACAGAGTATCAAAGTATATCTTCATTTCTCATTCAAATGCTCATTCAGGTAGTACGTCTCTAAAACGTCATTTACCTCAAAGAGTAATCCCAACTCAAAAGACAAACATTCAAGCGACAATAAAATCCTCCACGCATTTGGCATCAGCTGTGAAGGGGCAACTTCAAAATGATCCAGAACTTCCCAGACCAATCTAGGAATAGGAAACCTCAACCCCACAAAAAATAAACGTACGTAGAAACCCATCCTTCCGGGAACCTTGTAGTCAATTCTTTCATTCGACGAAGGCACCCGAAGTTCAATAGAATCGGGGGACCTATACATGCAGCAGAGTTCCCTCAACACTTTCCCAGTCATTTGACTAGCATGATTCTTAGATAATAAGTTAGTAGGTTCACTCGTACAAGGAAAGTCACTCGGCTCCCCAACAGCGGGTAAAGACCTCAATGGTATGGCCTCGGTGGGGGCCTCTTAAGAAGGCCTAGCCAGGTTAACTACACCACCCTCAATCAACTCCCGGTACGACCAGTCTTTGTATTCTTCACCCTCATCTGTCTCACTTGACGATTTGACATAACTATCAATCTTGGCACCTAAGCTGCCTAAAGAATCACCACTCGACATCTTCCAAATGACAAGCATATAAACAACTAAACTCCATAGTGACTTACCTCCTAAAGATCAAAACCCACGAACATAATTTCTAAAACAATTCACACAAACCCAAAGATCTAACAGTTAATTTTTCCTAAGAACAGCTTGAATCTTCACTATGAATGTTTAAAGAAATTGAAGAACAAGAGATAGTTTTTGAAGAATACCTTGAAACACTTGGAGCTCCCTTTACTCGGCCTTCAAATGAAATTTTTTATGAATGAAGCAAATGAGGCACCCAAAGCTCTTTTATACACACTACATAAATTGGCGCCAAAACTCCCGCCAAAAACTCCTCGTAAACCACACTAGGGTTTGCAATTAATGACAGGAAAGGACGGGGAATCGCCAAAGTGTCGAATAAAGAAACAGGTCGAGTGAAGTTAATCCTGAACCACCATCTGGTTCAGTCGACCAGGGACATCACCATGATGACTCATGTCGAGTCAAATACAAAGTTGTATTCACTCGCCTCATGCTACAGGTCGAGTGAAGTTAATCCTGAACCACCATCTGGTTCAGTCGACCGGGGACATCCCCATGATGACTCATGTCGAGTCAAATAGGAAGTTGTATTCACTTTCCTCATGCTACAGGTCGAGTGAAGTTAATCATGAACCACCAACTGGTTTAGTCGACCGGGGACATCCCCATGATCACTCCTGTCGAGTCAAATAGAAAGTTATATTCACTTGCCTCATGCTACATGTCGAGTGAAATAAATCATGAACCACCATCTGGTTCAGTCGACCGGGGACATCCCCATGATGACTCATGTCGAGTCAAATAGAAAGTTGTATTTACTTGCCTCATGCTACAGATCGAGTGAAATAAATCCTGAACCACCATCTGGATCAGTCGACCGGGGACATCCCGATGACGACTCATGTCGATTCAAATAGAAATTTGTATTCACTCGCCTCATGCTACAGGCCGAGTGAAGTTAATCCTAAACCACCATCTGGTTCAGTCGACCGGGGACATCCCCATGATGACTCATGTCGAGTCAAATAGAAAGTTGTTTTCACTTGCCTCATGCTACAGGTCGAGTGAAATTAATCCTGAACCACCATCTAGTTCAGTCGACCGGGGATATCCCCATGATGACTCATGTCGAGTCCAATAGAAAGTTGTGGTATTCACTTGCCTCATGCTACAGGTCGAGTGAAGTTGATCCTGAACCACCATTTGGTTCAGTCGACCGGGGACATCCCCACGGTGTCTCGTGTCGAGTCAAATAAAGTGTTATGGTAATTCACTCGCTCAATGCGACATGTCGAGTAAGATTACACCTGAACCACTATCTGGTTCAGTCGACCAGAGATTTCCCCATGACGACTTATGTCCAATCAAAATTCATGCCCAATCCATACGACATGCCAACTGTGGAACTTGGACTTCTTCTGTCCGAACGGCATGCCGAGTGAGATATCTCCTAAACCATTGTCTAGTTCAGTCCACACAAGACATTCCCTATAGGCTCACGTGGTTGGCAAGTTAGAAGATGTGAGCTCCCCCTTACTCAATACGACATGTCGATCGAGGTTGACTCCCAAAAAGCCTTCGACAGTTTCGATCAAGCCAGGGACACCTCCAAGGCTATTGTCGAAAATGAAAGAAGACCTGAAATCTTCTTTCCCCAGACTGTATGACGGGACGACATGTGGATTATCTCATGACCATTGCGAAGATCGGTAAAGTAGACATCCGTATCCTGATTCATTCGACATACTCAAAGGTACTCTCCAAGTCAAGGACTTCCAGACTTAGAGAGTATGGACAAACTGTACGGGCCAAATTTGGGCCCAGGGGTAAAATCGACATTTAACCCAAAACCAACCACCGACCCTGAAGCCCACTAGCAGATTCAGCCTATAAACAGAAATGCCATACAAGGAAGCCTCATGGGCCCAAACCCGTTAACATGAAGAGAACCAACAGACACCAGTTACAAGAGTCAAGAGAGAATCCAAATTCATGAACTTCACCATAAAGACGACAGTTACAAGATATAGACACGATCATCAGTTATCAGACATAAATCACCTAAATTAAACCATCATGAGAGAAGACTCCAACGGGCAGAATAAAGACCCCGCATCA
The DNA here is from genome assembly GCA_019454045.1 of Zanthoxylum bungeanum. Classification (NCBI taxonomy): domain Eukaryota; kingdom Viridiplantae; phylum Streptophyta; class Magnoliopsida; order Sapindales; family Rutaceae; genus Zanthoxylum; species Zanthoxylum bungeanum. Next base: position 26,661 of record SKCR01012977.1, read on the forward strand.
GGGAACCTATAAAATAAGAAGACAAAGCAATAAAGAGAGGATCTTTTTCTTCTTCAGACTACTCCTATCATCAAGACACGACTCCAATACACCGCCCTCACGGGAAACAATCTGTGGTGGAGGTATTCTATAGACCTTAACCCTTTCACCTTGAACTCATTCGTATTTTGGCTAACTTGAGCGTCGGAGTGCCTACGGCTTCCACCACACCGGTGGGCAGTAACTTCCACTTTCGCTCTACTCTTATTTTGCAGGTTTGCTCGTGCCCCTCAATTTACATACTCGATTGTGGACCTCGATCGAAATCAGTTTCCACACTTTCCATTTGCCCAAGACCCATTTGTTTTGATTATTCTACAAGCCTAGACATGTTACTATATATTCTAAGTATAAAACTCATAAAACATGCAAAGAACATAAACCTAAACATGATTACTATTATAAGAACTCTAATTAACATAAAGAAAGAAAAAGACTTACTTGAACCGTAGACTTCTCCAGTCCACCCCAATCTACAAGCTTTTCTCGAACTCAGCAAGCTCTTCCACGTTCCAAGGAGCCACCCAAGTGTGTGGCCTCCAAAGATGCAAACACAAAAGCCAAAACTCAACGGTAAGACTACGCCTTGAGTGCACGAGTATTTTGCCCTTGGTGCTAGCCTAGGCAAATACCTCAAAACTTTTAACTCGAGGTTCCTCTAGTCAATTAGACTTAAGGATCCTCAAAATCAGTGGCTTACTCTTAAAATTTTAGAGTTGCTCACTTATATAAACCCAAGATTTGAAAGGTTTGGTGCAAAAATTTGTGAATAATTCTTTGGGTTTATATATTGCTCAAAAGACAACAAAATTAATTAAGAATCCGATGTGGGATAAAAGCCAATTTAATCTTAGCCATTGGATCTTAATTTAGTGGTTTAATGAGATTATAAAACCCTAATAAGAGTTTGGGCCGAATTGGAATTCAAAACAAATAACAAAATTAAATAGATTTTTTTTACTATTCATGCGGTACTATTCACGCATAACTATTCAAATGAATAGTAATTTTTTAAAATCTATTTATTCCAATTCCCAAAGTGCTCCTATCGTCATTCACCAATCCCTAAGCCATTATGATACCTCATAAATGATCTGTTCAATAATTAAACACATTGAACAATTTATGAACAATTCCTACAACAATCATATATGCAGTTAAATATGTACTGTGCACTGTTAACAATTGATTTCGACTTTGTTGTGTGTGACCTTTTGGGTTCCCCTCAAGTTAGACATGAAATGAATCGTGATAATTTAATCGAACATAAATTATCCTCCGATCAGATGGTCGTTCGATTTCATTGACCAAGGTTGACATCTAGCAATATGCCAAGGCCCCCAAATGAGAAGGAAAGATATATATACCCATTCTGTATACGATTTACATATGATACAGTCCCTCGCCTCACTGTATCCCCACCTATTGACCTAGAGTACGGAAATTGTCTACCCATAAGGTCAAAGGTATGATGTTGATAGTGTCATGAATCGTGCTAACCCAAGAATCTCACATGATTCTTCCGCTGTGGCCACAGTCTCAAGCACTGATCAAACATATAAACCCGTGAACTGGAATACTACTATTATAAGAAAATATTATCCGAGAGAGTGGCGATTCTCTGTTGTATCTTTACAAACTTCATGTGTTTCAACAAATGACCCAATCATACCCTTATGACCGGATCTTTTGAACCGGGGAAGGAGAATGTCAAAGTTATTTGATCCACACATAAGATTGTAAAGACCTCAAGTCTAAGGACTAGTCATATAATCGATACATGAAAGTTCTCACAGACACATTGGTAGGGGTGTTCGCGGTGCGGTTCGGGGCGGTTTTTTCATTTTTACTTCAAACCGCGCGGATTGGCGGTTTGGGAAATTAGAAAACGAAACCACAAATTTGATAAGGAAAACCGCGGTAGTTCGGGTTGGCGGTTTAGCGGTTTGGGTGGTTCGGGTCGGCAGTTTGGATTATAATTTTTTTAAGAAAATTTTGTGTGTTTTCACATTATAATTGAAGAAAAAATTACATAATTTTCATTTATTCATTACATATTGTTATATGATCATTAAATATCTTAATTTTCATAGTTAAAGAAGAAGAAAAATATCAAATAATATTTAATTTGAACGCGGGTCGACGGTTAAGGCGGTTCGGGTCGCGGTTCGATTCAAAATTTATGGTTTGGGCGGTTCGCGGTTTGACATGGGTCAAAACTGCACACCGACCCGAAATTTGCGGTTCGATTCGGTGCGGTTCAAAATCATTTTTAATATTTTTTCAAACCGCGCGGTTCGGTTCTGATCGGTGCGGTTCAGTGCAGTTCGCGGTTTGACCCGAAATTGTGTTCACCCCTACACATGGGATAAACACTCCATATGAAAACTTTCGGCGGTCAATTCGATGGACACGAGCAACTCATGCATCCATGTGATACACCAAGCGGACAGATCTCCGCTAGTAGCCTATGAGATCGGCTACCCCACTTAAGGGCGGATCATATCATCATGCTAGTCTCTCCGCTTTGTGAACGCCCAGATTATTCAGAAAACTATGACTAGGAACATTTAAGAGTAATGATTCTCATAAGGCGTGGAAGCCATCGTCTTATTACTCCAAGTGCTTTATTACAGTGTTGATGATTCATATAAGTTATGTAAGAAAAGTATAATAAAGATTGCCATTTTATTAATTAATGAAAATATTACAAATACATGTACATATAACCCATCCACAAGTTGGGTATAGGGCATATCCCTAACATCATGGCCCTCAAGAGCTCACCTAGCACTCAAAAGGTAGGTAATCTGAAGTAGGTCCACTATAACAAATTGAGTTTGTCCAACAAACTTAATCGTTTCCATTAATCATCATCAATCATATGACTCAGATGGGATATCAATATTGTCCTATAGCTACTAAGTTGTCTATGTATTTAAGAATCAAATCCAAATATTATGCAGACAACCGCAAGCACAACACATATATCAAAACTTCTAATCTATAAGGTCACTATGCAACTTCATAAGTCAATACTTCATAAGTTGCAACAAATTCCACTAATACAGTAGAAACAACCGTGACACTCCCACTGCATCTTTTCTGACTCTATATGATGTAGACCATCTAACGTCATAATTAGACTCAAAACTAATCTGACCCTAATGGTTACGGATTATATTCTGTATGAATACGAAACTTGTTCTTAATATCTCAAAGATAATAAAGAACATGTTTCAAGAGACATCATATGGTCTGCAACATATCAAAATAACTCATAACAATTACAATTAAATTGATATCTTTAATCGTACATGATATAGTATTCATTATGCCATCATCCTATAATGCATAAGATTGATTAGACATTCTAATCAATTTCTCTTTCGACAAAGGAATCATCATTTACGAAAGATTAATACTATATACAAGAGACACATTAACTGTCAAACAGTTATACTAACTGTCATACAGATAGTCTTGCTGTGTCGTTTATTAGATCATATCTAATGCACGACTAATGAGAGTATATCACAAGTCTCTTAGTTTTATATCTTATATAAAACTTTATATCAAATATATCAGAGACTACTCCCACTGCTTACACGGAGAAAAGAAGACTTAGGTAAACCTTTTACCTCACAAACATTCCATTATTATATTAATAATGATAATGTCGTTAGGATATACAACACTAGAAAGAAATTTATACGCTCCCACTGACCCTACTATCAAATATGTATTCTCTATGCTTTGATAAAATCAGACAATCCGACTATATCAAAACTAGAGAACACAAATTTTCAGAAAGCTTATCTGAGTCTACAATAGGCTCTATAAGCTAATATCAAACTCTGATCTTAGCAGAATACAAACTCTAAGGCCATTCTAGAATGAAATCTTCAAAAAAAAAAACCACACCAGATTTCTCATTCGAAGAAACCATTTTTAGACACTGTATTTTTGCATGAGCCCAATGATGAACCTCGTATGGAGGCACTACCTGAAAAGTTGTGAGAGTTGTGGGAAACGAATGTCGGAAGGAAAAACTCCAAAATTAGCACCTCATTGGATTCGGACTCACTAGCCAGCCTCAGATTCGCTCAGTCAGTTTCTGTTTCAAACCTTAGCCTCGGCCCAAAACCCCTACAACCCATGAAAGCCCATACAATCCATACCCACGCCAAACACCACACAAAGCCTATGTAGCACACGCCCAAGGCCCAAAAAGACACCATTCACGCCCAAAAGAAGAAAACCCCATGCAAAACAAATGCTCAAATTCCCTCATCAACACTTTCCAAATTAACAAAGATTTGAAATCCCATGCAAAACACATGCTAAAATCTCCTCAAATCACTTTCCCATTTAGTGAGATCTTGAGGATCCCATCCAATTTAACAAGAGATTGTATCCCATAATAATATATTCCCCCAAATCAATGTGATTTATTTCCATGATTTGGAGATCCCTTGTCATTATAAAAATGAGCAATCACCAGACTTGCAAAGGAGGCTACACTTGGATGACAATTTGAACTAATAAACCCTAGGACTTTTTCTTCTTCATCTTTCACGACACCAACCAAACAAACCAACAAAAGCCAACCAATCGAAACACCAAACAACCAAACATAACCAACAAAAGCCAACCAACTGAAACACCAAACAACCAAACACAAACCAACAAAAGCCAACCAACCGAAACACCAAACAACCAAATACAAACCACCAAAAACAGTGAACAAACAACCAACCCCCCAAAGCCAGTAAATCATCGTGAAACAAAAAAAACAGTGAACAAACGACCAGCAACCAAAACCAGCCCATTACCGAAAAACAAACAACAAAAACCAGCAGCATTACTGAAACAGAAATAGACAAAAAATCGCAAGAAACAACCAGCAAATTATCGAGAAACATAACCCTAAAACACCAAAAATACAACCAAAAACAGTAGCCCAAATCACCGAAAATAGCAGCCCCAAAACTATGAAAATAACAACCAAAATAGCAGCCAAAACAACCAAAACAGCAGCCCAAAAACAACCAAAATAGCAGCCCAAAAACAACCAAAATAGCAGCCCAAAAACAACCAAAAACAGCAACCAGAAAACAGCAACGAGAAATAGCAAAACAACAACCAGATAGCAGCAAAACAACAAGCAGAAATAGCGAACTAGCAACCAGAAACAGTGAACCAGCAATCCTTCCAGCGACAACCTAACGCACTTCCGAGAAAGCAACTTAAAAGGTAAGACCTGAGGGCACACTTTACTATATTTATTTTATAGTTCCGGACACTGCATGCCTGGCTGGACATGAAATACGTCCTGCCGGGTATGCGAAGTCTTACATTAAAGACGGCCAAATTTCTAGTCACATTATTTTTTCTCCTTCGGCATTTTGTTATTTATTTAATTTTTTTTTATCTATTTAGTGTTATTTATCTTTTTATTTATTTATTCACTTTCATTGTCATTTTATTATTTTGTGTTTAGTTTCATTATTTATCTTTTTGTCTATTTATCGTTATTATTTCACCTTTATTTTATTTGTTCACTATCCACATATGCATTATTATATTATTTCATGTCTATTTTTTATTTACATTGCATTAATGATTATGTATGGTATTATCCCTTGTGGTATATAGAATGGAAACCCAGACATAAATTACGTAGCCGAATCCGAATGGACGGTAGTGCGGTCTGTACTTGGGATACAACTCAACGTACCACTTGGGAAATACCCATATATGCATGATTGACCCCCCATTTGTTTACTATTTATTTATTGACGCTTTATTTGCTTTTGATTATTATGATTCTTGTTATCGTACCTCGTATTTCTTAATTTCATTTGCTTTTAATTATATTAATGTTTATAGGTGTGTAAATTTATGTGTTTATTTGAATTATCTTGCATGAACTGCATAAGACTTGGCTATACCATTGTGTGAACCCGTCTATTATACTAGCATAAGTAATGGACCATTCTGAACCCAACAGTTTGAGGTCTTCCCTTGCAAGGGGTGAGTGTGGCCTTAAATCTTTTCCCAGTTCATACTGGGTGGCGACTCCTTTATTCTCCGTTTAGTCCCCCACGGGCTACTCCGTACTCTCTATAGGTTGTGAGCCCAACAGTATCCTGGTCCCCGAACATCATAGGCATAGCGGTAATCCCTGCTTCGCTCGTACAGATGGCGACTCCATTGGGTATAGAGAATCAGCCCCGAAATAATGCCTTGTAGTGTCCGTGGCTTTGGCTACCCAAGTCTCATATATTTTGCATACCCTTCTTACCCCGATGGCGTCATGTATCGTGAAGTCGCTTTCACTCAAGGAAGCAGATCGTTATGTGATGATAACTATCACTCATTGGCACGTACCATAGGGTATAAAAAAGGCGCGCTCACTTGGTCGCTCGAACCCTTGAGTGGGGAGACCTAGTTGTGGGCAACCCTTCGCCGATGAGAGCCTTTATCCATACCCTTGTAAGCCCACACGTAAACCATAGTTATATGTCCTATAGAAGCTACCCCATATGCTTGTGTTTGGGACCATTATCATTTGGATCCATTTAGGCCTCTCGTCATAGGATACGAACTTGTTGGGCCACTTAAATTGGGACGAGTTTGTATATTATGATGATTGGGCCAAAAGTTCTCAAAATGACGATGGGCCACCTTGTGTTTGGGCCTACTATCATTTGAAGTTATTTAGCCACCTTATCACAAAAGTGTAAACCTGTTGGGCCTTTTCAACTGGGACAAGTTTACACCTCACGATAATCTGATTGAACACTTTAAAATGATAACGGGCCAACTTGTATAAAAACCTTGATGGGGTTAGAAGGCCCAAACATGATCCGAATGTGCCAAATGCATGAGTCCGATATCCGCACTGGCTTTCATCCATGAAGGGTACGCCTTGTTATAGCATATTTGTATAATTTTGGATAGCTCCAAGTCCATCCTCACAACCGTGATTACCGAGGGCCCAATTCGTTGTTTCTAGGCAATGACACGATCCCCATAATAGGCTTAGTCAATCTTGCAAATGGGCGGCCTTTGTCTTTTAATAATGAAAAGGGACTAAGGTAGCCAGGGTTCACCTCTATAGCGTAGGAGAGAATGATTTTGTGTACCCCACATTGGTGCATAAAATGAGCCGTACCTAGGACATAAATGGACTTACCACGAGTGTGGGAGGAATAAGGTCGGAAGGGTAAATGTTGTTTTGTTAACCACATGCATCTCATGCATCGCACGCATACATGCATCATGTTAACCCCTTTGTCTAAAAGCCAACATAGACATCCGTTGGGTTAGAGAAGAATGAAGACTTGTCAAGAGGAGGTTAGCAAGCATGGATGCGTCATTTAGTAAAGGTTCTCGCATGGATCAATTGGAGACCAACATCACCAAAATTATCGAGCAACTACAAGCTTTGACCAATGCTATGGCCAGTCTGACAGTACCTCGTACAGTGAGAACAAAAAATTTTATGGCCAGAATAAAAAGACCATTGGGGGGCTTTCAGCCAAAAAAAAATTATTTATTTTTAGTCCTTAATAGTTAAGCATAAGTCCAATGATGAAATTATTTACTTTAGGGTGAAATCTTAGAAACGATAAGTCATTGATGTACTTTTATATGATACTTTGAGTAGTTGATCTATGTTAGACTCGTAAGCACTTAATTATAGGTTTTTAGCAGTGAAAACCTGAGTAGATGGCAAAGTGACTAGTTGAAGAAATTGCAGGTCGATGAATGACCGTTTCCTTAGATGTCTATCCTGATTTGCTTGTGTTATGACATGTGGTATGTTTGAAAATAAAAAGAAAAGTCTCTAAAGAAAAAATTAAACGACCTATAACCGATAAGCGTAAAGCTACACATGGGCGAGTATTAGGACTACCATGAGGAGAAATGCTACCGTAAAGGGTGGGTGTGTTGAAAAAAAAAGAGACAAAAGAAAAGAAAAAAGAAAATCATACCATATTGAGCACATAAAAATCAATTGCAAAACATAATTGAGATATCTAGGTTGGTTTGACCCATCGATCTCAATTTTTGAAATGAAATCATTGAGTTGGCTTACCTAGGAACCAAACTGTAAATGAACCTTTGCACACACACACACACACTGTGAGTCTGGCTTAAAAGATTTATTCAAAGACTTGGATTTGAGTTGCATTGAGTGTTTTGAAGGTTCTCTGGTTTCATTACTGGGCATTCTTTGAGGACAATAATATGTGTAACTATTGGGACTATTTCATAGCCCGTAATATAGTATGTCGATACAGAATTCCACATCACATAGTGACGGATAATGGAGTCCAATTTCAGGGAGAAGGCACATTTAGAAACATGAGAATCAGAAGATATGATCTCAAAAGGATGAGGTCGCTTTCCACCTTGACCCGGTGCAGGTTGCAAAGAGCAGAAAGCTGAGCCCGGTCTGGGGGTGACCAGTCTACCACCCTGCGAACAAGGACACAACGTGATCTTGAGCCATGAGACCAAAGAGAACTGAGCAATAACCAGAGTAGAATTGACAGGAAGAAACTGTAAGCAGGCCAAAGGGGCGACCAAAGATTTTTACAAGCAAAGGGGCACCAAAGGCCAAAAGGATTCCTAAAGGGGTGAAGAAAACCCTCTAGCGCGAGGAAGGCCTAACCCATGATGACATCAAGCCAATAGGACAAAGAAAACCCATCAGAATAAGGAATGCATCCATGCATACATGCATACATGTCCCATACATATAATTTTGCGTTCGCAAGCTTTGAAGAAAAAGAAAAGCGGTGAGGACGACCAAGCCGGGAATGACACTCTGGGAATGGAGAACAACTCCACGAATGGAGAACAACCTCGGGAATGAGAACAAGCAACTCCTCGGGAATGAGGACAAAAAAGCCGGGAATGCACTATGGGAATGGAGAATAACCTCGGGAATGAGGACAAGCAACTCCTCGGGAATGATTCACAGGGTCGAGGCCCACATTATCAATAGTTTTGGGGATGAATCCTAGGGTCGAGGCCGACATTATCAACAGTTTTGGGAATAAATCCCGGGGTCGAGGCCCACATTATCAACAGTTTTGGGAATGAATTCCGGGGTCGAGACCCACATTATCAATAGTTTTGGGAATGAATCCCAGGGTCGAGGCCCACATTATCAACAGTTTTGAGAATGAATCCCAGGGTCGAGGCCCACATTATCGACAGTTTAGGAATGAATCCTAGGGGGCGAGGCCCACATTATCAACAGTTTGGGAATGAATCCAGAGGTCGAAACACCTCATCATCATAGAAAAAACTACCATGTGGATCGAAGAGTCACACAGATGGACCAAAATGCCATCACCCATTCAGTTTAGGAATAAAGCCCAGAGATCGAAGCATCTCACACCCGATGGTTCGGGAATGAAGCCCAGAGGTCGAAGCACCTTGCCATTAACTCAGTACAGTTCGGGAATAAATCCCAGAGATCAAAGCATCTCACACCCGGTGGTTCGGGAATGAAGCCTAGGGGTCGAAGTACCTCGGCATCAACTCAACACAGTTCGGAAATAAAGCTCAGAGATCGAAGTATCTCACATTAGGAACTGTTCGGGAATGAACAATCTCACACTTAGAATGAATTCGGGAATGAATCCCAGAGGTCAAAGCGCCTCAGAGATCGAAGCATCTCACACTAGGAACGGTTTGAGAATGAACCATCTCACACCCAGCACGGTTTGGGAATGAAGCCTAGGGGTCGAAACACCTCGCCGTTAGTTTGGGAACAAATCCCAGAGATCGAAGCATCCCACACCCATGATGGTTTGGGAATGAAGCCCAGAGGTTGAAGCACCTCGCCATCAACTCAACTGAGTTTGGGAATGAAGCTCAAAGATCGAAGCATCTCATTCTAGGAACGGTTCGGGAATGAACCATTTCACACTCAGCACGGTTCGGGAATGAAGCCCAAGGGTCGAAGCACCTCGCCATCAACTCAACTTAGTTTGGGAATGAATTCCAGAGATCGAAGCATCTCACAAAAGCAACGAAACAACAGGTAAGTCCGACAACAACCGATGAACCAGGTAAATAAAAATGCATGCATGACTTTGATAGGGTTGTCACTGTCACACACTACACAAGCCCTATCAAAGTGGGGGCGAATGTAGACACTGCACTTTTGCATGAGCCCAATGATGAACCTCGTATGGAGGCACTACCTGAAAATTTATGGAAGTCACGGGAAACGAATACCGAAAGGAAAAACTCCAAAATTAGTACCTCATTGCATTCAGACTCACTAGCCAACCTCGAATTTGCTCAGTCAGTTTATGTTTCAAACCTTAGCCTCGGCCCAAAACCTCTGCAACCCATGAAAGCCCATACAATCCATGCCCACGCCAAACACCACACAAAGCCCATGCAACACACGCCCAAGGCCCAAAAAGACACCATTCACGCCCAAAAGAAGAAAACCCCATGCAAAACACATGCTCAAATTCCCTCATAAACACTTTCTAAATTAACAAAGATTTGAAATCCCATGCTAAACACATGCTAAGATCTCCTCAAATCACTTTCCCATTTAGTGAGATCTTGGGGATCCCATCCAATTTAACAAGAGATTGTATCCCAAATATTCCCCCAAATCAATGTGATTTATTACCATGATTTGGAGGTCCCTTGTCATTATAAAAAGGAGCAATCACCAAACTTGCAAATGATGCTACACTTGGATGGCAATTTGAACTAAAAAACCATAGGACTTTTTCTTCTTCATCTTTCACGGCACCAACCAAACAAACCAACAAAAGCCAACCAACCGAATCACCAAACAACCAAACACAAACCAACAAAAGCCAACCAACCGAAACACCAAACAACCAAACACAAACCACCAAAATAGTGAACAAACAACCAACCCCCCAAAGCCAGCAAATCACCGTGAAATAATAAAAAAACAGTGAACAAATGACCATCTACCAAAACCAGCCCATTATCGAAAAACAAACAACAAAAACCAGCAGCATTACCGAAACAGAAATAGATAAAAAAATTGCAAGAAACAACCAGTAAATTACCGAGAAACACAACCCTAAAACACTAAAAATACTACCAAAAATAGCAGCCCAAATCACCGAAAACAGCAGCCCCAAAATTATGAAAACAGCAACCAAAATAGCAGCCAAAACAACCAAAACAGCAGCCCAAAAACAACCAAAATAGCCAAAAACAACCCAAAATAGCAACCAGAAAGCAGCAAAACAGTAAGCAAAAACATCGAATCAGCAACCAGAAACAGTGAACCAGCAATCCTTCCGGCGACGGCCTAACGCACTTCCGAGAAAGTAACTTAAAAGGTAAGACCTGAGGGCACCCTTTACTATATTATTGTCACGTTATTTTTTCTCCTTCGGCATTTTGTTATTTATTTATTTTTATCTATTTAGTGTTATTTATCTTTTTATTTATTTATTCGCTTTCATTGTCATTTTATTATTTCACATTTAGTTTCGTTATTTATCTTTTTGTCTATTTATCATTATTATTTCGCCTTTATTTTATTTATTCACTATCCGCATATGCATTATTATGTTATTTCATGTCTATTTTTTATTTACATTGCATTAATGATTATGTGTGGTATTATCCCTTGTGGTATATCGGATGGAAACCCAGACATAAATTCCATAGCTGAATCCGAATGGACGGTAGTGCGGTCTGTACTTGGGATATAACTCCACGTACTACTTGGGAAATACCCATATATGCATGATTGACCCCCCTTTTGTTTACTATTTATTTATTGACACTTTATTTGATTTTGATTATTATGATTCTTGTTATTGTACCTTATATTTCTTAATTTAATTTGCTTTTATTTATATAATGTTTATGGGTGTGCAAATTTGTGTGTTTATTTGAATTATCTTGCATGAATTGTATAAGACTTGGCTATACCATTGTGTGAACCCGTCCATTATACTGGCATAAGTAAAAGACCATTCCGAACCCAACAGTTTGAGGTCTTCCCTTGCGAAGGGTGATTGCGGCCTTAAATCTTTTCCCAGTTCACACTGGGTGGCTACTCATTTATTCTCCGGTTTAGTCCCCCGCGGGCTACTTCGTACTCTCTACAGGGTGTGAGCCCAACAGTGTCGTGGTCGCTGAACATCATAGGCATAGCGGTAAACCCCGCTTCGCTCCTACATCTTTCAGGAACGCCACTTTGCATTCTTTAGCCAAAATACATAGTTTAATATCAACATTAACCAACAGTTCTTTAATTGTTCAATTAGTGCGACTGGAGACAAGTTTTCTCAGAATCTATAATAGATTACTGAGTATAACTTTTCTCACTGTCATACTATAAATGTCAAACCTTTATCAAGCTCACTTTGATTTTGTTGCGCAAACAATTTGCACATTTTATGAATAATTCATAACTAAAACTCAATCAAGTTCAAAACTTGATCGTAGTAAGCTACGAACAATCTTAAATCTATTATTTAATTCTAACTTCCGAAATCGATATCAAATATCGCTCCTACTACAAGTTACAGGATAATTTTCTTCGATAAGAAAACATCAGAACCATTAAGTATCAAATACTTTGTAAATGATTCTGACATCCTATTAAACTTATACGGAAGATATCGTAGGGTCATTTCATCTAATTAATTATGTAGTTCCATTTGCAGTTTATCGCTCTCACATTTGACTTCAATAAGTCAAGTCTTTTCTACAATTGTCAACATCCGATGTTACACACCAAGTAATAAAATAATTTTATTACTCGAGATCATATAAAAGATATTTTATCAAATAGAATACAATATTTTATTAAATAGAATAAATGATAAACTTTTACTTGTACCTCCAAGGCGCAAATACTTTTAATTATATAACCATTATATAAAAGAAAGATTCAAATCTCAAACCTTTTAAGATTCGAATTTTCTACTTATACATATCATATACATAACTGTAGAAACTAATGGAATAATAATTAAAATGATGAATTAGTGTAACCGGAGCATAACCCCAAAAGTATTGAAAACTAATTCGGTAACACTCAATATCAAATGAATCAAATCATATAAGATTCGATTTCTCCCACTGACCAATTCCATCACGATTGAATCGTAGAAGAATAATATTGAGTAATAATCATATTCATTAAATAACTTTAGAACTAATTGCCATAAATTCATATGTTTGATCATATCAAACATCTTTGAACAATTCAAAGACTCACGATGAATTTT
>SKCR01012978.1:0-34371 GCA_019454045.1 Zanthoxylum bungeanum
TGGACTCATCTCGGGTCAAGTGAATTCCTGAACCGCCGTTTGGTTCAGTCGACAAGGGACATTCCCCTAGATTCATGTCGAGTCAAGAAAATTCCTGAACCACCGTTTGTTTCAGTCGACAAGGGACATTCCCCTAGACTCATGTCGAGTCAAGTGAACTCCTGAACCACCGTTTGGTTCAGTCGACAAGGGACATTCCCCTAGACTCATGTCGAGTCAAGAAAACTCCTGAACCACCGTTTGGTTCAGTCGACAAGGGACACTCCCTGGACTCACGTCGAGTCAAGTAAATTCCTGAACCACCGTTTGGTTCAGTCGACAAGGGACATTCCCCTAGACTCATGTCGAGTCAAGAAAACTCCTGAACCACCGTTTGGTTCAGTCGACAAGGGACACTCCCTGGACTCATCTCGAGTCAAGTGAATTCCTGAACCACCGTTTGGTTCAGTCGACAAGGGACATTCCCATAGACTCATGTCGAGTCAAGTGAATTCCTGAACCACCGTTTGGTTCAGTCGACAAAGGACATTCCCCTAGACTCACGTCGAGTCAAGTAATTCCTGAACCACCGTTTGGTTCAGTCGACAAAGGAAATTCCCCTAGACTCATGTCGAGTCAAGTAAACTCCTGGACCACCGTTTGGTTCAGTCGACAAGGGACATTCCCCTAGACTCATGTCGAGTCAAGTGAATTCTGAACCACCGTTTGGTTCAGTCGACAAAGGACATTCCCCTAGACTCACGTCGAGTCAAGTAAATCCTGAACCACCGTTTGGTTCAGTCGACAAAGGACATTCCCCATGACTCTTGTCGAGTCAAGTTGGACTCCTGAACCTGCATTTGGTTCAGTCGACAAACGGGCATAGTCGAATCAAGATTAGACTCCAGAACCTGCATTTGGTTCAGTCGACAAACGGCATTGTCGAGTCAAGGTTAGACTCCTGAACCTACATTTGGTTTAGTCGACAAACGAACATAGTCGAGTCAAGGTTATACTCCTGAACTGCATTTGGTTCAGTCGACAAACGGGCATAGTCGAGTCAAAGTTAGACTCCTGAACCTGCATTTGGTTTAGTCGACAAAGGGATATTCCCCATGACTCTAGTCGAGTCAAAGCATACTCCTGAACTACCGTTGGTTCAGTCGACAATGAACATTCCCTGGACTCATGAACTCCTGAAACTCTATTTCAGTTTGGTCAAAGACACGTACTCCATGACCCTAGATAAATCAAGAAGCTAAGATGCATGCAAACGGAAACCTACGTTTTTGTATATATTTTGACACGACATTTGGCAGAAGGTAACACACTCTTACGCTCTTTTTTCATACGACACGGATAAATATACTCTCTAAAGCAAAAATTCTTTGACTTAGAGAGTAAGGGACAAACTGTATGGGCCAAATTTGGTCCAAGGGTAAAACTGTCTTTCACCTTAAGCCCATCAGCATGTTAGGCCCGAAAATAAGGACCAAGCCCAAAGAATTATGTATTATTTGATTACAATTAAATCATAAACTAATAACCACTCCACTTAACACTAAACCCCACCACTCCACTTAACCTAATTCTAGCATTAATCCTCACTTACTCCAAAACCATTACAAATACACCAACATTAGATCATGTTTTATCTATAAATATGAGAAGAATACGGGAAGAAGTCATTCAAGTCTCATTTCTCTCACCCTAATACTTCATGCTCTCAATCCTTAATCCCCTCATATATTACACGGCTCTCACGGCCAAACAAGGAAGTAGAGGTAATATTCATCTTGCTTTCCCATTTTACAAACTTATTTCCTGCCACTGACTTGGGCGTCGGAGTGTACCCGGTATCCACCACACCGGTGGTAGCCTACTCTCGTCCACTCTACTTTGTTTTTTGCAGGATTGCTAGTGCCCAACTTACAAATTCTGATTGGGGACCCTTGGCGAATTCCGGAGTCCACAACTCCCAGGCGACACGATATGGATATCCACTCTCACAAGGAAGGGAGGAACCAACCAAGAGGAGAACGATGACCTTTCTACAAAAGTATTGACAGACGACCAATACCATACAAAAGTATGGAAGAGCTGCCAACAAGCAAACCCAGGCTACCGGACTACAACTTTACGATTTCTCCCGGGGAACTGGTCTCTGTGCTTAAGAATATGTGGAATGAAGTAAAGTGGCCTCCACGCTCCAGGGACAATTCGACCAAAAATGACACTAGAAAGTGGTGTGAGTTCCACATGGACTATGGCCATACGACAGCGGAATGCGTGGCTTTGAGATTAGAGGTTCTGGAGCTACTAAACAAGGGTTTCCTGAGGGATTTGCTCACTGATAAATGGAAAGCAACATTGGCGCGAAGGGACGAGAGAGATGGTCAAGGAGAAATTCCAACCCCACCACCCCCAATTAACAACACTGTTAATGTCATTTCAGGAGGATCGGGAATCAGTGGAGCAACATATTCGGCGGCCAAACGACATTCGAGGGCCCTGGCAAATAATATTTTACATTCCTCGATGTCTGTGGAAAAAGTCTTCACGGATTCGATAATTGAGTTTCCAGACGACGGGGATTCACACAATTTGAATCCCCACCATGACGCTTTAGTTATTTACTTGCAGGTGGCCAACTTCATGATCAAACGAGTACTGGTCGACACATGCTCCTCAACTAATATAATTTTCGCAAGTGCCCTTGCTAACATGGGGGCCGAGCTAGATAAAGTAAACTGGCGGACGACAGTACTGATCGGGTTTAGCGGAGAGCAAAAATTCACCATGGGGGAAATATCACTCCCAGTCTACGTAGCCGGAGTCAACAGAATGACCACATTTCTGGTCTTGGACACCCTTTCAGCCTACAATCTGATCATGGGTAGACCTTGGATTCACGACATGAGGGCTGTGTCGTCTACTTACCATCAGGTAATAAAATTCCCTACCAAATGGGGAGTTCAAGAAATTAAAGGTGATAGATTGGCGTCAAGAAGCTGCTACCAGACGACTTTGAAGGTGAAAACTCAGTCAGCATAGCAATTACAGACCGAGCCTCGTGTTCCGGAACTGACTCTACCAAATATAGAGAAGTTTGACGAGGTCCAGATTCACTCTCAGTTTACAGATCACAAGGCATTAGTTGGAGCTGGCTTAGATCCCAAACTAAGGGCCGACCTAATTGAATTCTTAAAGAAGTGACACGACAGTTTTGCATGGTCTCACAAAGACATGACCGGAATCGATCCGCAGCTCATTACTCACGAATTACATGTGGATCCAAACCACGCCCCAGTTAGGCAGAAAAGAAGAAAGTTCGCCCCTGAAAGGAACCGAATCGTTGACGAAGAGATTCAGAAGTTATTGCAGAACAGAGCAGTTAAAGAAGTACAATTTCCGGAATGGCTTGCGAATGTTGTCGCTGTGAAGAAAAAGAATGGAAAGTGGAGAGTCTGCATCGAGTTTACGGATTTGAACAAAGCTTGTCCAAAGGACTCGTTCCCTCTGCCACATATCGATTCAATGGTCGATGCAACAGCGGGGTGTGGGGACACAGGATCTGGGGCGACGCATGCTGTCCCGGGCTCGCGGCCCGGTCGGGAGTACGGAGTAGCCACGAGGGACTAAACCGGAGAATGATGGAGTCACCACCCGGTGTGAACCGGGAAAATGAGATTTAAGGCCGCACTCACCCCTCGTAAGGGAAGACCTCAAACCGTTGGGTTCGGAATGGTCCCTTACTTATGTCACTTGTAATGAAAGGATTTATGTAATAATTTAATCAAGTTTATGTAACACTTATTTCCAAGAGTATCATGCTTCTAAATTCACATGCATACATCAACAAGTTCATCACAACATGCAACATCTCATGGAAATCTCATGAACATTTCTCAATCATATGATATGGAAAACTAAGAACAACCTAATCATGCTTGAATACTATCTCATGAACATATTAACCAAATAACATGCTAAAAACCTAATCATGCTTGAATATCATCCCAAGAACACATAGAATGGATAAATGCAGAATACAAATAATATGATTGGCTACATAATACAAGAAAGATCAACCAAGAGGCAATTATGCATGAATATGATGAGACAGACTCAGTTCAGTGTGTGCGCGTTCGTGTAGCGTTCATAAACGTGTTCGAACGGTAAACAGAAGGTTCGCGTTTGTATAGCGTTTAAGAACGCGTTCGAACGGAACAAGACCTGATGCATGATAAGACTAAGAAAGTGCGTATGCGTTCGCGTAGTGTTCGAGAACGCGTTCGAACGGAACCAGACCTGATGCATGCTGTAGGCACTGCATTTTTACACATAAGTCCCTATGATGAGTCTCATTTTGGAGACACTACCTTTTAAGTCACGGAGGTCACGGGAAACGGACATCGGAAGGGGAAATTCAGAATAAACAAGGTTCACTGTTTTCGTTCGTGCTACGTTCGTGTTTACGTTCGAACGTCAAACGGATTGCGGGCGTTCGTGCCGCGTTCGAGGAAGCGTTCGAACGGTGTCGGTAATTCTGGTTTTGCTGCTAGCCTCACATCCAGCCCAATTAACCCCCCAAAGCCCATAAAACACATCCCAATTTAAATAAATAAATATTAATTAAAACATTAACTAAATTAGTGGATAATTAAATTAATTAAATAATTAAATAAAACATATACCAAAATAAAATAAACAATTACCAACTTAAACTAAAATCATGCCTAAATTAAACAAATCACATACTAAATCAAAATATAATCATGCCTAATTAAAATCAATCAACCAATTATATCCCAATCTAATAAGATTATTCCCAAACTTAAAATATTGTATTCCTAAACCAAGCCAATCAAATATTCAACCTTCCCTATCTAGCCAAGATTTGTCCCCCCCTCAATCTTTGACTTCCCTTAACCAAACCAAATCAAATCCCTTGCTTCCCTTAAACAACACCAAATCAAATCCCTCTTTAATTAGCCAAATCCATTTCCTTGTCAAGCCCAACCCTTTGCCTATAAAAAGAACCATTCACCAACCTTCTCAACCCTAGCTAGCTAGCCCCTAACTCATACACAACACACATAAAAATTACAGGAAGAAGACACCCAAAAAAAGAGTAAGCAAAAGATAAAGAGGAGACGGCAGCGAAACCACAAGGAAACGGTAGCAAAACGGACTCAAAACAGTAAGACAACGAACGAGAACAGTGAACCAGTGAACCGGGAGAGTTACGGAGCATCCACCCTTCCGACGATCGTGTACCGTACATCCGAGAGGTGATTTAAAAGGTTAGACCTGAGGGCACTTTTTCATTAGTTTATATTCGTTTTTTTTATTATTATTATTGAATTCTATTCGCATGAGAGTCGTTTATGGATGCATGTTGTGGCTTGAATGAAATGGAAGAGTGTCGTCTCTTGGGGTATATAGGATGGAAACCCAGACGTAAATTCCGTAGCCGAATCCGAATGGACGGTAGTGCGGTCTGTACATGGGACACAACTCCACGTACCACTTGAGTAAACGGCACATTCTCTTGTGTGGCGTTGCTTTGGTTTATTTATTTCTTGTCATTTAAATTTTGTATGTTGCTTATTCCCGTATGATATGATCGAGTGCATGGGCTTAGTAAGTGCGATGAAAGGTTCCCTAATTGGAGGGGTTAAAATCCTTCACCACGACGCTTTGCCGCACCGATTGATGTGTGTTCGGTTGGATGCAAGACACGTTCAATCAGACATACTTAGAATAATATGATTGTCTTTATGTTTGTATGCATGATGTGATGTGACGCGCATGGGCTTAGTATGTTGGTCTAAAGGTCCTCTCTTTGAGAGATCAAGAGCCCTCAAAAGGCCACCTTTACGGCAGTACTTCGCCGCGCCCCTTTATTTTGTTGTTTATGTATTGCGTCCCATTTCATGCATCAGGTCTGTTCCCGTTCGAACGCGTTTACGAACGCAACTCGAACGCGCATGCATTTTTGCCTTATCATGCATCAGGTCTCATTTCCGTTCGAACGCGTTTACGAACGCCATACGAACGTGAGCATTCTGTTTCATTTCCGTTCGAACGCGTTATCAAACGCCATACGAACGCGAGCATTCTGTTTCATTTCCGTTCGAACGCGTTATCAAACGCCATACGAACGCGAACCTTCTGTTTACCGTTCGAACGCATTTACGAACGCTACACGAACGCGCACACACTGAACTGAGTCTGTCTTATCATATTCATGCATAATTGCCTCTTGGTTGATCTTTCTTGTGTTATATAGCCAACCGTATTATTTGTATTCCTGCATTTATCCATTCTATGTGTTTTTGGGATTGTATTCAAGCATGATTAGGCTGTTAGCATGTTATTTGGTTAATAGGTTCATGAGATAGTACTCAAGCATGATTATGTTGTTCTTAGTTTTCCATATCATAGGATTGAAATATGTTCATGAGATTGCCATGTGATGTTGCATGTTGTGATGTGAACTTGTTGATGTATGCATATGAATTTAGAAGCATGATATTTTTGGAAATAAATGTTATTTAAGCCTGGTTAAATTATTACATAAATCCTTTTATTACAAGTGACATAAGTAAGGGACCATTCCGAACCCAACGGTTTGAGGTCTTCCCTTGCGAGGGGTGAGTGCGGCCTTAAATCTTTGTCCCGGTTCACACCGGGTGGCGACTCCATATTATTTAGTACTTCCCAACTAGGCCGCGAGCCTAGGAACGGCGTCGCCCAGGTCCTGTTGTCCACAGTCTGGCGACTCCACTGGGGATTAGAGAATTGGCCCCGAAATATTGTCTTGTGATGTTTGGATTTATGTTTTAATTGACCGTGTCTATAGTGGGTAAAGTGGGGGTTTAATCAAAGGCATTTTAAGGCTAGGTAATGGGTTGGTGTCTTCCTTCATTCACTACCTTTCTAGAAGGAAAAGCTGTGAAGGCACCTAGATAGCCATCTACTAGTAGCCTATTGTGATGGACTAATTTGGAGGACTCGTTGTTTATTCCTGACAACAAGCGATAAGAGCCTAAGAGGCTTGGGTATTTAAGTGAGCCTCGCTCCACCTTCCCTCTGGGGAATCTACAACGGGAAATCCATTTGACAGTCTGTCACACACCATAGCTCATTGGCACGTACCTTAGTGTATAAAAAGGGGTGCGCTCACTTGGTTGCTCGAACCCTTGAGGGGGAGACCTAGTTGTGGGCCATCTTTCGCCGGTGAGAGCCTTTGTCTATACTCTTACTAACCCACCCATAGACCGGGTTGGCTAAAGTAGCAATTATTTCCTTGAGTATGTGCTTGTGGACCATCCTCATTTGGATGTAGTTGGACTATTGTCAGAAATGCGGGCTTGTTGGGCCATTTAAACTGGGGCAAGTTCGCACCTTATGACTATTAGGCCAAAAGCTTCTGAAATGTTGATGGGCCACTTTGTAAAAAATATTATGTCATGTTTGCATCATCTTTCTTGTGTTTGGGAACATCGTTGTTTGGATCCATTTGGACCATTTATCATGGGATATGGGCTTGTTGGGCCATTTAAACTGGGACAAGGACACATCTTATGACGATTGGGCCAAAAGGCTTCTAAATAACAATGGGCCATTTTATGATTGTGTTCGGAATTTTATCATTTGGATTTAGTTGGGCTATTTGCCATAAGACATGAACTCGTTGGGCCATTTAAACTGGGACGGGTTCACTCCTATGACAGTTGGCCCAAAAAACTTCTAAAATGATGATGAGCCGATTTGTGTGAAAATTTTAATGAGTTGATATTTTCTTGTATCGCATGCATATCATGCATCACATGCACCTCATGCATACATGCACCATGTTAACCCCATTTTTTCCTGAAAGCCATCATAGATACCGTTGGTTAGGGAAGAGGACAGACTTGTCAAAAGACCAAGCAGCCACCAAGAGTACTGCAGAAGACCTAGCCAATGGGATAGGAAACCCAATCATGCATGCATGCATACACGTAACACATTTTGCATCCTTTTTGTGTTTGCTCTGTTTTGTAATAACAGGTTTCAAAAGAAAAAAAAAAAAGCGTCAAAAGACAAACCAATCAGGAACATCGACAGTACTGTATCAGTCTGGGGGCGAGGCCCGTATCAGTATCAGTCTGGGGGCGAGGCCCATATCAGATGTATCAGTCTGGGGGCGAGGCCCATATCAATATCAGTTTGGGGCGAAGCCCACATCATTCTGCAGCCGAGGCCCACATCAGCAGAATTTGGAATGAATCCAGGGAATGAATCCCAGGGCCGAGGCCCACATCAGCAGAATTTTGGAATGAATCCAGGGAATGAATCCCATGGCCGAGGCCCACATCAGCAGAATTTTGGAATGAAGCCAGGGAATGAATCCCAGGGCTGAGGCCCGCATCAGTAGAATTTTGGAATGAATCCTAGGGCCGAGGCCCACATCAGCATCAGTTTGGGGCGAGGCCCGTATTAGCATCAGTATCAGTCTTGCCGGGTATGGCATTCTGGGGGCGAGGCCCACTTCAGCAATCAGTTTTGGGGATGAGTCCAGGGTCGAGGCCCAAATCAGCATCAGTTTGGGGCGAGGAGCCCGTATTAGCATCAGTATCAGTCTTGCCGGTATGGCATTCTGGGGGCGAGGCCCACTTCAGCAATCAGTTTTGGGGATGAGTCCCAGGGCTGAGGCCCGCATCAGTAGAATTTTGGAATGAATCCCGAGGGTCGAGGCCCACATCAGCATCAATCTGGGGGCGAGGCCCATAACAGTAGCAGTTGGGGCCGAGGCCCACTTCAACATCAGTTTTGGGGATGAGTCCCAGGGTCGAGGCCCACATAAACACAGTTTGGGAATGAGTCCCAGGGTCGAGGCCCACATTACATCAGTATCAGCATTGCCGGGTATGGCATTCTGGGGGCGAGGCCCATATTACATCAGATCAGTTCTACCGAGAATGGCACTCCGAGAATGGAGATATAGTTCGGGAATAAAGCCCACAGTCCAAACAATAAGAGGAATAAAGCCTCATCTCCACACAATTCGGGAACAAAGCCCAGAGGAATAAAGCCTCATCTCAATACAGTTCGGGAACAAAGCCCAGGGGAATAAAGCCCTATCACAACACAGTTCGGGAACAAAGCCAAGGGGAAGAAAGCCTCATGTCAGTACAGTTCGAGAATAAAACTCGGGAGGAATAAAGCCTCATCTCAACACAGTTCGGGAACAAAGCCCAGAGGAATAAAGCCTCATCTCAATACAGTTCGGGAACAAAGCCCAGGGGAATAAAGCCCTATCACAACACAGTTCGGGAACAAAGCCCAGGGGAATAAAGCCTCATGTCAGTATAGTTTGAGAACAAAGCTCGAGGGGAAGAAAGCCTCATATCAGTATAGTTTGAGAACAAAGCTCAAGAGGAAGAAAGCCTCATATCAGTATAGTTTGAGAACAAAGCTCAAGAGGAAGAAAGAAAGCCTCATATCAGTATAGTTTGAGAACAAAGCTCAAGGGGAAGAAAGCCTCATATCAGTACAGTTCGGGAATAAAGCCCACACTCAATACAGTTCAGGAAGAAAGCCTACATTCAGTTCAGTTCATGAAGAAAGCCTGCATTCAATACAGTTCAAGAACAAAGCCACAGTCAGCTAAGATCAGAGAATAAAGCTCAAGGGGAAGAAAGCCTCACGGCAGTATAGTTTGAAAAGCTCAAGGGGAAGAAAGCCTCATATCAGTATAGTTTGAGAACAAAGCTCAAGGGGAAGAAAGCCTCATGTCAGTACAGTTCGGGAATAAAGCTCGGGAGGAATAGAGCCTCATCTCAACAGTTCGGGAATAAAGCTCGGGAGGAATAGAGCCTCATCTCAACAGTTCGGGAATAAAGCTCGGGAGGAATAAAGCCTCATCTCAACAGTTCGAGAATAAAGCTCGGGAGAAATAGAGCCTCATCTCAACAGTTCGGGAATAAAGCTCGGGAGGAATAAAGCCTCATCTCAACAGTTCGGAATAAAGCTCGGGAGGAATAAAGCCTCATCTCAACAGTTCGGGAATAAAGCTCGGGAGGAATAAAGCCCCTCATCTCAACAGTTCGGGAATAAAGCTCAGGAGGAATAAAGCCTCATCTCAACAGTTCGAGAATAAAGCTCGGGAGGAATAAAGCCTCATCGCAACAGTTCGGGAACAAAGTACAAGGGAATATAGCCTCATCTCAATACAGTTCGGGAATAAAGCCCACAGTCCAAACAATCATGGAATAAAGCCCTATCTCTACACAGTCAGCAGTTCGGGAATAAAGCTCGGAGGAATAATGCCTCATCTCAACAGTTCGGGAATAAAGCTCGGGAGGAATAAAGCCCCATCTCAATACAGTTCAGGAAGGAACAGGCGAGAATGGCCCCAAGAATGGAAGCACGGTTCGGGAATGAACCAAGGGTCGCAGCACCTCACCACCAATCAACGCAACTCAACACATGGTAAGTCAAGTAGCAGCTGGCGAGCCAGGTAAGTAGAAATGCATTGCATAACTTTGATAGGATTGTCACTGTTGCACATTACACAAGTCCCATCAAAGTGGGGGCGACTGTAGGCACTTGCATTTTTACACATAAGTCCCTATGATGAGTCTCATTTTGGAGACACTACCTTTTAAGTCACGGAGGTCACGGGAAACGGACATCGGAAGGGGAAATTCAGAATAAACAAGGTTCACTGTTTTCGTTCGTGCTACGTTCGTGTTTACGTTCGAACGTCAAACGGATTGCGGGCGTTCGTGCCGCGTTCGAGGAAGCGTTCGAACGGTGTCGGTAATTCTGGTTTTGCTGCTAGCCTCACATCCAGCCCAATTAACCCCCCAAAGCCCATAACACATCCCAATTTAAATAAATAAATATTAATTAAAACATTAACTAAATTAGTGGAATAATTAAATTAATTAAATAATTAAATAAAACATATACCAAACATAAAATAAACAATACCAACTTAAACTAAAATCATGCCTAAATTAAACAAATCACATACTAAATCAAAATATAATCATGCCTAATTAAAATCAATCAACCAATTATATTCCCAATCTAATAAGATTATTCCCAAACTTAAAATATTGTATTCCTAAACCAAGCCAATCAAATATTCAACCTTCCCTATCTAGCCAAGATTTGTCCCCCCCTCAATCTTTGACTTCCCTTAACCAAACCAAATCAAATCCCTTGCTTCCCTAAACAACACCAAATCAAATCCCTCTTTAATTAGCCAAATCCATTTCCTTGTCAAGCCCACCCTTTGCCTATAAAAAGAACCATTCACCAACCTTCTCAACCCTAGCAGCTAGCCCCTAACTCATACACAACACACATAAAAATTACAGGAAGAAGACACCCAAAAAAAAGTAAGCAAAAGATAAAGAGGACGGCAGCGAAACCACAAGGAAACGGTAGCAAAACGGACTCAAAACAGTAAGACAACGAACGAGAACAGTGAACCAGTGAACCGGGAGAGTTACGGAGCATCCACCCTTCCGACGATCGTGTACCGTACATCCGAGAGGTGATTTAAAAGGTTAGACCTGAGGGCACTTTTTCATTAGTTTATATTCGTTTTTTTTATTATTATTATTGAATTCTATTCGCATGAGAGTCGTTTATGGATGCATGTTGTGGCTTGAATGAAATGGAAGAGTGTCGTCTCTTGGGGTATATAGGATGGAAACCCAGACGTAAATTCCGTAGCCGAATCCGAATGGACGGTAGTGCGGTCTGTACATGGGACACAACTCCACGTACCACTTGAGTAAACGGCACATTCTCTTGTGTGGCGTTGCTTTGGTTTATTTATTTCTTGTCATTTAAATTTTGTATGTTGCTTATTCCCGTATGATATGATCGAGTGCATGGGCTTAGTAAGTGCGATGAAAGGTTCCCTAATTGGAGGGGTTAAAATCCTTCACCACGACGCTTTGCCGCCCGATTGATGTGTGTTCGGTTGGATGCAAGACACGTTCAATCAGACATACTTAGAATAATATGATTGTCTTTATGTTTGTATGCATGATGTGATGTGACGCGCATGGGCTTAGTATGTTGGTCTAAAGGTCCTCTCTTTGAGAGATCAAGAGCCCTCAAAAGGCCACCTTTACGGCAGTACTTTCGCCGCGCCCCTTTATTTTGTTGTTTATGTATTGCGTCCCATTTCATGCATCAGGTCTGTTCCCGTTCGAACGCGTTTACGAACGCAACTCGAACGCGCATGCATTTTTGCCTTATCATGCATCAGGTCTCATTTCCGTTCGAACGCGTTTACGAACGCCATACGAACGTGAGCATTCTGTTTCATTTCCGTTCGAACGCGTTATCAAACGCCATACGAACGCGAGCATTCTGTTTCATTTCCGTTCGAACGCGTTATCAAACGCCATACGAACGCGAACCTTCTGTTTACCGTTCGAACGCATTTACGAACGCTACACGAACGCGCACACACTGAACTGAGTCTGTCTTATCATATTCATGCATAATTGCCTCTTGGTTGATCTTTCTTGTGTTATATAGCCAACCGTATTATTTGTATTCCTGCATTTATCCATTCTATGTGTTTTTGGGATTGTATTCAAGCATGATTAGGCTGTTAGCATGTTATTTGGTTAATAGGTTCATGAGATAGTACTCAAGCATGATTATGTTGTTCTTAGTTTTCCATATCATAGGATTGAAATATGTTCATGAGATTGCCATGTGATGTTGCATGTTGTGATGAACTTGTTGATGTATGCATATGAATTTAGAAGCATGATATTTTTGGAAATAAATGTTATTTAAGCCTGGTTAAATTATTACATAAATCCTTTTATTACAAGTGACATAAGTAAGGGACCATTCCGAACCCAACGGTTTGAGGTCTTCCCTTGCGAGGGGTGAGTGCGGCCTTAAATCTTTGTCCCGGTTCACACCGGGTGGCGACTCCATATTATTTAGTACTTCCCAACTAGGCCGCGAGCCTAGGAACGACGTCGCCCAGGTCCTGTTGTCCACACATGCTAAGACTAAGAAAGTGCGTGTGTGTTCGCGTAGCGTTTGTAAAACGCGTACGAACGGGAAACAGAAGGTTCGCGTTCGTATAGCGTTCGATAACGTGTTTGAATGGATCCAGACCTGATGAAACAAAATGCATGCGCGTTCGAGTAGCGTTTGTAAAACGCGTTCGAACGGAAAATAGAAGGGTCGCGTTCGTATAGCGTTTGATAATGCGTTCGAACGGGAACTGACTTGATGCACAAAATGTGATGCAATACATACATAAAAAATCAAATAGCGAAATACGAGGCGCGGCGAAGCATCGTGGCAAAAGATTTTAACCTCTTCAATTAAAGGACCTTTCATCACACTTACTAAGCCCATGCGCTTATCTCAATGCATATAAAAATAAAGACAATTATATCAAACTTAGTATATCTGATTGAACATATCTTGCATTCAACCGAACAAACATCAACCGGCGCGGCAAAGCATCGTGGTAAAGGATTTTAACCCCTCCAAATAGGGGACCTTTAATCCGACTTACTAAGCCCATGCGCTCGGTTGTATCACACATACAAAAGTAACATGCAGAATTCAAATAACGAAAAATAAATAAACTGAAGCAACATAAAACAAAAGAGTGTGTCGTTTACTCAAGTGGTACGTGGAGTTGTATCCCGAGTACAGATCATACTACCGTCCATTCAGAATCGGCTATGAAATTTATGTCCGGGTTTCCATCCTATATACCACAAGAGACGACACTTTTCCATTCATCCAATACCCACAACACACATCATACACAAACAAGATTCAACAAATAAGTAAAATACGATCAAGATAAATAACAAAAATCAAATAAAGATGAGTGTGAAAAGTACCCTCAGGTCTAACATTTTAAATCACCTCTCGGATGTACGGCACACGATCGTCGGAAGGGTGGATGCTCCGCAACTCTTCCGGTTCACTGGTTCACTGCTCTCATTCGTTGTCTCACCATTTGGAGTCGTCGTTCTCCATCTTTTGCTGCTACTTTTGACTCCGATTTGCTGTCGTTTTGCTACTGTTCTACTGCTATATTTTAGTTACTGTTCTTGGGATGTTTTGGCTACTGTTTTGGGTGTGATTTTCGGTGGTGTTATGGTGTGGTTCGGGGGCTGTTTTGATGAGGTAAAGGGGCTGTTCGGGATGTGTTTTGGTCAAGGCAATGAGGGTTCTTTGGTTTGTGATCTTCGATTATTGAGAGTGAGGGAGAGTTGTGTCAATAAGCTTTGGGTGTTTCTTGTGTGAATGAGCTAGGGGAACTGGGTTGGAAATTCTTTTCTTCTTTTCTTGTAATGGGCGTGCACTAGCCGAGGGGAATGCCTTGGATAGGTGTTGTTTATATAGAGAATGGCTAGGGCTTCACCTTGTCTCACAAGGAAGGGATTTGGCATTAAAGGGAGGATTTGATTTGGTGTTGGACAAGGAAAGGAAGAGATTTGATGGGGGACAAATTTGGTTTAGATTAGGAATACAATATTTTTAATTGGTTATGATTGAATTTTAATTAGGCATGACATCTTTTTAATTTAGTATATGATTTTGTTTAGTCAGGAAGTTAATATATTTGATTTGTCTTAATTATGTATGATTATATTTTATGTTTTATTTAATTGGTAAATGGTTTAAATATTTTATTTAATTCAATGTTTAATTTAATTAAGATTTAATTATTTCCCATGTGTTTTAAATGTGTTTTATTAATTGGGATGTGTTTTATGGGCTTTGGTGGGTTAATTGGCTTGGGTGTGAGGCTAGCAGCAAAACCAGAATTACCGACACCGTTCGAAACGCCTCCTCGAACGCGGCACGAACGCCCGCAATCTGTTTGACATTCGAACGAAGTAACGAACGCAGCACGAACCAAAACAGTGAACTTGTGAAATGAATCGATGACGTACTTATTCTGAATTTCCCCTTCCGACCTCCGTTTCTCGTGACTTCCGTGACTTAAAAGGTAGTGCCTCCAAATGAGACTCATCATAGGGACTTATATGCAAAAATGCAGTGCCTACACGGGGCATTAGTTATTAAGCTTCATGGATACGTATTCAGGCTACAACCAGATCTTCATGCATCCAGACGATAAAGAGAAGACAGCCTTTGTCACAAACCAAAGGATTTTTTGTTACAAGGTCATGCCATTCGGCTTAAAAAATGCGGGGGCAACATACCAAAGAATGGTCAACAAGATGTTCGACGAACAGATTGGGAAGACAATGAAGGTTTACATAGACGACATGCTGGTGAAGTCCATCAAGTCGGAGCAACACCTTGATCATCTGGAAGAAACCTTCGACATCATGGACAGGTATGGAATGAAACTGAATCCTACTAAGTGTACGTTTGGTGTTGCCTCAGGGAAATTCTTGGGGTACGTTGTCACTAGAAGGGGAATAGAAGCGAATCTAGACCAGATTAGATCAATCCTCGACATTCTGTCTCCTTCCAGCCCCGAAGGACGTCATGCGATTGACCGGGATAATCGCCGCATTAAACAGGTTCATCTCTAAATCACACAGATAAAGTTTTTTGTTCTTTTCAGTTTTGAAGAAGGCAAACAGCTGAATGGACTTCTGCTTGTGAGGAAGCACTAGATGACTCAAATGGTACCTCACTACACCTCCCTTATTGTCGAAACCACACGACAATGAGCGACTCTACCTCTATTTGGGAGTTTCAGAACGCGCGGTTAGCGGAGTTTTAGTGAGAGAAGAGTCGGGAACTCAACAACCAGTCTACTACGTAAGCAAAGCATTGTTGGGAGCAGAATCACGCTACCCGTTGATGGAGAAATTGGTTTTCGTCCTTATCACAGCCGCGCTAAAACTCATACCTTACTTTCAAGGACACCCGATCACGGTGTACACGACGTATCCTTTAAGAAGCATACTCCATAAACCAGAATTGTCAGGAAGATTGATGAAGTGGGCAATTGAACTTGGGGAACACGACATAGCTTATCAGCCTAGGATCGCCATCAAGTCTCAGGCACTAGCAGATTTTGTAGCCGACTTCGCACCCGATCTCATAGCAATAGCTGAAACTGAGGTCAATTCTATTCAGCCGACAGTACCTTGGAAGTTAGCGGTCGACGGGTCCAGTAACAAAAAAGGCTGCGGTCTTGGAATCATGATCACTACCCCGACTGGCGACACCTTGCAACAGGCAATCAAATGCGGTTTTAGAGTCACCAACAACGAAACAGAGTATGAGGCATTGATCGCAAGGTTATTGTTAGCTAAAGAACTGGGAGCTAGGGAGATAGAAGTAAAATCTGACTCCCAGCTGATAGTCAACCAGATCGAGAGATCTTATCATGCCAGAGGTCAAGCAATGGCATCCTACTTGCAAAAGGTAAAAGAGATTCAGTCGACATTTGAGAAATTTTCCATAACCCAAGTCCCAATGAGTGAAAATTCCCAACCAGATGCATTGGCAACCTTGGGATCGACAATGAAAGGTGATAAACCACGAATAATTCATGTAGTATACTTGTGCTGGCAGGCAATTTGGAAGGAAGAAACAGCTGTTGCAGCGGTCGATTCGGTCGACAACTTGATGACACCTATACTCGAGTATTTGCAATAGGCTCGCTTCCAGACGACAAAGTACAAGCCAGAAAAATCCAGAGACAGTCTGCAAGGTTCGTTGTGTTCGACGGACAACTGCTAAGAATATCTTTCACATGACCTTATTTGAAGTGCTTAACACACGACGAAGCACAACATGTGTTGACAGAGTTGCATGAATGGGAGTGTGGGAACCATTCTGGTGGCAGGAGCCTGGCTCTTCGAGCGCATTCGACTGGGTATTATTGGCCGACAATGAGAATTGACTCCACAGAATTCACTAAAAGGTGTGACAAATGCAAGAGATTTGCACCAGTTTCTCATCTTCCACCAGAGAGACTAAATCCCATTATATCTCAATGGCCTTTTATGAAGTGGGGAATGGACATAGTAGGAAAACTCCCAACCGCGCCTGGCCAACGAGTCTACATGCTTGTTTTGACAGATTATTACTCAAAGTGGATAGAAGCCGAAGCATTCACTAGAGTACGCGACAAAGAAGCTCAGACATTCGTATGGAAAAACATCATTTGTCGGTTCGACATACCAAGAGAAATTATGACTAACAATGGATCTCAATTCATCAGCCATCACTTTCAAAACGTTTACAGGGACTGGGGCATAAAGTTGAACTTTTCGACGCCACGCTTTCCACAAGCAACGGTTAGGCCGAATCGTCCAATAAGACAATCATGAACCTTGAAGAAGAGGTTGGAAAATCTAAGGGAGCATGGGCGGATGAACTACCAGGGGTTTTATGGTCATACAGGACAACGACGAGGTCTTCGACAGGCGAAACTCCTTTCGCATTGGCATTTGGAATGGAAGCAGTCATTCCAACTGAAGAAGTCATCCCTTCAACACGCGACCAATGGCTCACCGAAGAAAATAATCAACGACTGATGAATTTCAATCTCGACACGATTGAAGAAACAAGAGACCGATCTTCCATTCGACCGGCCGCTTATCAACAAAGGATGGCCAAATACTTCGACAAAAACGTCAGGAGTAGGACTTTCAATGCTGGAGATTGGGTCTTACGTAGAGTATTCCAGAACACCAAGGAAATTGGAGACGAGAAGTTGGGTCCAAATTGGGAAGGCCCTTACCTCGTCACGAAAGTTGTCGGGAAATGAGCGTACAAGCTACAGACTATGGAGGGGACTCTCGTGCGCAACAGTTGGAACGTGGTGCATCTTAAGCGATTCAACCGGTAACACTTACATTTTGGTTTGTTTGTTTGTAATTATATTTTCTGTTAGTAGTTTTAAGAATGAAATAAGGGAATCTGTAGAAGTCATTCGACTAATTGCAATAAAAGATTGTTCATCAAAATATCAGTCGACATTTGTACAACACATCAAAAGACCATTCCATATAATATCATACGACATATTCA
The DNA here is from genome assembly GCA_019454045.1 of Zanthoxylum bungeanum. Classification (NCBI taxonomy): domain Eukaryota; kingdom Viridiplantae; phylum Streptophyta; class Magnoliopsida; order Sapindales; family Rutaceae; genus Zanthoxylum; species Zanthoxylum bungeanum. The sequence continues at coordinate 18,019 of SKCR01012978.1, forward strand.
ACACATACAAAACTCGATTGATCAATTGAGGCTTTCCGCCCTCATGTTAAACCACTAAATCGAACTTCATACAAAAATTCAAAGTTAATTTTATCCCTGAAACTTCTTAGACATTGTCTGGTGCTTCGTCGGTGGCCGTAGGATGATCGGCATGAACATCATCTTGAGTTTCGATAGCTTCCAGAACGATTTCTTCTCCCTCTAAATGTCTTTCGACCTCTTCTGTTTCAACAACAGCAAGTGCATCTGGTTCCACCTCATCCTTTTTCGACTCGACCTCCAACCCTTTATCTTCACCATCGTCCTCCGTCGAAGAAGAAATACCAACCTCACGCCTTTCGTATTCTCTAATCCACTTCTCAGGCTTCCAGTCTACGTGTTTCCCAGCTACGAATTCCCTCATTAAATCACATCTGTTTCTCATCATGGAGTCGATGGCGATGTCATTCATTTGCTCTAACAGTAATTCCTTTTCTTTCTTCACATTCTCGAAACCTTCTTTGTAGCTGTCGATTGTCAGCTCAGCCGTTTCCTTCTCCAACCTCAGAGCAACTTTAACTTTCTTCAGTTCTTTCTCAAGTCCTCTTTCCTTCATTTGAGAAGTAATCAGCCCGGACTTCAGCTCTGATGACTCATTCCTCACCACCGACAATGATTTCTCCAGCTCCTTGATCCTCCTTTGATTGGACTCCACGTTTTTCCGCATGAAGAGACTACATTCCAGTGCCTGATGAAGTCAAGTGAGATCATCATTCGACCAAAAAAAAGTTGCTCTACTCACTTGATAATTTAATGCGATGGCTTTCTTCATAGCCTCCACCGGGCCAATTTGTACCAACCTTACTTCATCCTCTTCAAGAAGAAGCCCTTCCACGAATGAGTCGATGCTTGAAGGGTCAGATATTGCAGTCGACTCTCATGGAACCTTTAGGATGAGGTTATCAGAGTCCTCTCCCTCTTCCGCTTCAGCAACAGACTTCATTTTCTTCCCCGCAGAAATCATTGCAGTCGACTTCACCTTCTCTGCGGCACCCTCACTCGAAACAACTTCTTTTTGTTGAGGCCCAACCTCTTTTTCAGCCTCTAGCTCTTTTTTCTTCAGCTTCCTTGACTTCTTCCAGCTCTTCATTTCGTCGAGTGAAGCAACGGTGAATGGCCCAGTCATCATTTCCTCTGCGCATAAAAATTCTTCGGGTTTTAGGGGCTCCCGATATCTATATCCTCCATATAACTTTTGACACGACCATCTACAATTTATCACGGACAAAACGTCGTTACATGAGGCCAGAACCTTACCTTGTTCTCGGTGATAGATTTTCTTCCACAATGGAGTCGACCTTAACCTCTTTTCCATTAAAATAGTTTTACAGTCCCTTTTTTCGGCTGACATGGACATGATGGCTTTGGTGTTGGAGATTGTACGTGCAGTCGTGATGAATGACTTGTTTCGTAGAGGATCTGCAACATAAGAACATGGTTATTCAAAGACACAAGTATGACTCAAAGATTGAAATTAAGCAAAAGTACGTTACTCACTCGACAAACACCAAAATTCTGGGATTCGACCAGCCCCGGTCGCCCAAATATACCCTCACCCTTTGCAAAGAAATAATAAGACTGCCAATTTCCCCTATCATTAGTCGGCAATCCAGTAACTAAATGCGTCTTTCTTTGACGAAGGATCAATGTATATCTTACTTTCTCCTTCAAATGTTCCTTCAGGTAGTACGTCTCTAGTACATCCTTTACCTCAAAAAGTACTCCCAATTTGAAAGACAAACATTCAATCGACAATAAAACCCTCCACGCATTCGGCATCAACTGTGAAGGAGCAACTCCAAAATGATCCAAAACCTCCCAAACCAGTCTCGGAATAGGAAACCTCAGCCCTATAAAAAATGGACGTACATAGAATCCCATCCATTCAGGAACCTTGTAATCGATTCTTTCATTCAACGAAGGCACCCGGAGTTCCAAAGAATTAGGGAACTTATATATACAGCTGAGTTCCCTCAACACTTTCCCAGTCATTCGACTTGCAGGATTTTTTGATAGTAAGTTAGTAGGTTCACTCGTACATGGAAATTCGCTCGGCTCCCCAACTGCAGGCAAAAACCTTAATGGTATAGCCTCATTAGGGGTTTCTTGAGAAGGCCTAGCCAAGGTAACTACGCCACCCTCGATCAACTCCTGGTACGACCGATCTTTGTACTCTACATCCTCCTTAATCTCACTCGATGATTCCCTGGTTTCATTTGACGACTCGACATAAGTATCAATCTTGGCACCTAAGCTGCCTAAAGATTCTCCACTCGACATCTTCCAAACGACAAGCATAAAAACAACTAAACTCCCTAGTAACCTAACTCATAAAGATCAAAACCCACAAACACAAATTTAAAAATCACACAAACCTAGAGATCAAACAACCTAATTTACCTAAGAACAACTTGAATACTCACTATGAATGTTTAAAGAAATGAAGAACAAGAGGAATATTTCGAAGAATACCTTGAAACACTTGAGAGCACTCCTTACTCGACTTCCGAATGTGGCGAAATGCAACACCCAAGGCTCTTTTATACACACTACCTAAGATTATGTGCCAAAATTCCCGCCAAATGGACGCCTCGTTATTTGCATTAGGTTTTACTGCATCTAATAGCACGTGGAAAAACCAGAATCCTTCTATCGGGTTTCGTCGAATGATATTGTACACTCACAATGTCAATAAATTTCATTTATGTCTTCCCCGTCTGACACGACAACATCAGAAATCTAAATACATGTAATGTACCCATCGAGTCAGAAGTTGATTCGACGTTTGAACAACCATTATTTCGAGTTGTTTGATCATTCGATACCACCTCAAATGTAAGATCAATACGATTGGAATATCGATTCGACACAACATCTATACAAATCTTGACGCAGTATCTACTCGCCATTCGACTTAACACCTAATAAAATATATGTACCGTAGTAGCGACCTCTCGACACGACATTTTTAGGAAATTAATAGCTGATTACGACAAGTCGAGTGAGATTACTCATGTACCACCATCTGGTTTAGTCGACCGGGGACATCCCCAGATGACTCATGTCGAGTCACAGAATCTCGAAATCCACTCGTCTCATACGACAAGTCGAGTGAGATTACTCCTGAACCACCATCTGGTTCGGTCGACCGGGGACATCCCCAGATGACTCATGTCGAGTCATAGAGTCATGGAATTCACTCGTCTCATACGACAAGTCGAGTGTGATTACTCCTGAACCACCATCTGGTTCAGTCGACCGATGACATCCCCCGGGTGACTCATGTCGAGTCACAGAATCTCGAAATCCACTCGTCTCATACGACAAGTCGAGTGAGATTACTCCTGAACCACCATCTGATTCAATCGACCGGGGACATCCCCAGATGACTCATGTCGAGTCATAGAGTTATGGAATACACTCGTCTCATACGACAAGTCGAGTGAGATTACTCATGAACCACCATCTGGTTCAGTCGACCGGGGACATCTCTAGATGACTCATGTCGAGTCACAGAATCTCAAAATCCACTCGTCTCATACGACAAGTCGAGTGAGATTACTCATGAACCACCATCTGGTTCAGTCGACTGGGGACATCCCCAGATGACTCATGTCGAGTCATAGAGTTATGGAATACACTCGTCTACGACAAGTAGCAAGTCGAGTGAGATTACCCCCGAACCACCATCTGGTTCAGTCGACCAGGGACATGCCCCAGATGACTCATGTCGAGTCACAGAATCTTGAAACTCACTCGTCTCATTCGACAGGTCGAGTGAGATTACACATAAACCACCATCTGGTTCAGTCGACCGGGGACATCCCCCAAATGACTTATGTCGAGTCATAGAGTCATGGAATTCACTCGTCTCATACGACAAGTCGAGTGTGATTACTCCTGAACCACCATCTGATTCAGTCGACCGGGGACATCCCCCAGATGACTCAAGTCGAGTCACAGAATCTCGAAATCCACTCGTCTCATACGACAAGTCGAGTGAGATTACTCCTGAACCACCATCTGGTTCAATCGACCGGGGACATCCCCAGATGACTCATGTCGAGTCATAAAGTTATGGAATACACTCGTCTCATACGACAAGTCGAGTGAGATTACCCCTGAACCACCATCTGGTTAAGTCGACCAGGGACATGCCCCTGATGAATCATGTCGAGTCATAGAATCTTGGAATCCACTCGCCTCATACGACAAGTCGAGTGAGATTACTCATGAACCACCATCTGGTTCAATCGACCAGGAACATACCCTTGATGACTCATGTCGAGTCAAATAGAATCATGAAATTCACCCGTCTCACGCGACAAGTCGAAAGAGATTACCCCTTAAAAACCATCTGGTGAAGTTGACCGGGGACATACCCCTAATGACTCTTGTCGAGTCAAATAGAAATATGGTTTTTTCACTATCTTTGTACTACATGTCGAGTGAAATATCTCCTAAAACCATCGACTGGTTCAGTCCACATAGGAAATTCCCCATAAGCTCACACGGGTCACAAGCTAAAGAAATGAGTCCTCCATACACTATACGATATGTCAAATCAAGGTTAATACCCAAAAATCCTTCGACAGTTTCAAACAAACCGAAGACGCCTCCAGGGCTATTGTCGAAAGCGAAAGAAGACTTGAATTCTTCCTTCTCCCGACTGTAGGACATGACATCATGTGCATTAGCTCTAGACCGATGCCAAGATCAGAGAAATAGTTATCCATATCTTGATTCATTCGACAGACTCGAAGGTACTCCCCAAGTCTAGGACTTCCAGACTTAGAGAGTAGGGGACAAACTGTACGGGCCAAAATTGAGCCCAAGGATAAAATCGACCTTTACCACAAGGCCAACCACTAAGCCTGGAGCCCATTAGTAGATCCACGGGCCGCCTCGTGGGCTCAAACTCGTTAACATAAAACGAGCCAACGGACAACAGTTATGAAGATAAAGAAGAGAATCTGAATTCATAAACATCATTATGAAGTCGACGGTTTCGAAGAAGAAATACGACCGTCAGTTATTCAGGCATAAATCACATGAATTAAACCATCATTGAAGAAGGATTCCAGTGGGCAGAATATGGATCCCCGCATCAGGGAACCTATAAAAATAAGAAGACGAAGCAATATAGGGGCATCTTCTCCGGAGACAACTCCTACATCAAAACACTAATCCAATTCACCGCCTAACTCACGCCCCCTCACGGCTAGCAAATCTGTGGTTGAGGTATTCCATACCTTAACCCTTTCATCCTGAACACATTCGCCCTCAGGCTAACTTGAGCGTCGGAGTGTCTACGGCTTCCACCACACCGGTGGGCAGTAACCTCCTCTTTCGCTCTACTCTTGTTTTGCAGGTTCGTTCGTGCCCCTCAGCTCATTTTCTTGATTGTGGACCTCGACCGAAATCAGTTTCCACATTTGTAATAATTTTTTATAACAAATTTGTAATGATGTTCTTATGTTTTCTAAAAATTTAATTACTTTTATAATGAAATTTAGTTTGAAATAAATTTGTAATGTCAATTTATTATAATTAGTTTTTAAAACTAATTCTAACGAATTATTTATTTATTTTATTATTTTCACTGTTAGTGTCGAAATATTTCGTCGCTAAAGGTTTTCTGCATCGAAATAAAATTTTGACGCGAAAATTTAGTCGATGAAGTTATTTAGAGTCAAAAACCTATTTCGATGCATTTTCGACGCTAAGATAAGTATTTTTTACGATAAAATATTTCGTCGTTGAAGATATATATTTTAGCGTCAAAATCGGTTTTTAAATAAACTAAATTTTTTTCGACCAGACTTTTGCGTCAAAATTTTACTTCGACACAGAAGACCTTTTAACGACGAAATTTTTCGCCGCTAAAAGTCAATAATATTGTAATGGCGCTCAGAGCACCACCAAGCCTGACAGATACTTCATTTTATATATCGTTTGAAATTCAGGAAGGGATTGAAAGGATGTGAGAGGGACCTCTTGAAATAATATCATATAGGAATATGGAAATGGGAGTATGGGACCTCAAATCAGAAAGGGTTCCAGGGATGGTGATCGTCCACACGTGTAAGTCACAAAAAGACATACACTACACGCCATGCTCACGCTAACGCCTGAAATTAATTTACGAATGAATTGACGCAGAGAGAAAGGGTTTGTCCATCACAACCAACAATTTAATAATATTTATCCTATCAGATCATGAGATCAGATGAAGCAACGGCACAGGACAAGACACGTGGGCGACATGCAAATCAGAGGAAAGCCATGAAGAAGAATATACCTAGATAGTGGGGTTAACATAATGAAAGAATTGCACAGGGGATCTTTCTTAGATGGACACATGGGCCTACTTATGAAGCTTCTTTTAGAAGGAGCACTAACCACTAGCCACTTTCAATATTTGCATTGCATGCTTTTTTGTGAAATAATCAATCATGGAGCATCAATGTCAAGCTGTGGGGTGCTTATTTGCAACAGACGAGACTCGAGAGCAAACAGATTTCATTAATGTTGCCTGCTTTTCTACTCTCTACTCTCTATTCATTCTTTATTTTTCAAAGAAGTATATCATGATTATATCGCACTTTAATTTTGATACACTAAAGCTAGCTAGCTAGCATTTATTGTTGACTAATCCCAGCCAACCACTTTTGCATATTTTTTTTTGAAACGTTGGAAATCCCACCGGTAAAATCTCTGACTGCCTCAGTTTCTTACAAGAAATATAATCCTTCAACTCGAACACATGACTTACAATCAAATTCTAAATCATTTATCATCGAACCATACTTCTTGAGGACCACTTTTGCATATCCTCTCCTCTTCTCTCCTCTTTATTCTTTCCAAAAGTCTTGGTGAGGTGAGAAATTGTCTGGGCAGCTGAGTTAACGGCAGACAAATACCCATATGTTATGCTCCTCTCTCTCTCTCTCTCTCTCTAGGATTACATGCATGAAACAATTAAGATACCCTTTTTGTAATTGCCAGCTTGCATATTGTCATCTCGTGTTAATCGACATTTATGCCTATATCAATGCTAGCTACTCTTGCCTTCAGATCAGACTACTTCTTTCTCATATTTGAGCTGTCACTATTCACTTGAGAGTTGCAGATCAAGGCTAAAGTTAATTTGAAGCTTGCTTGGAAGCAAATAAAACTCAAGTGCTAGCTAACTGGAGTAGGTGAGGTACTTAATAATTAGGTTTCCATTGATTCTTTTTTAAATTATGACAATAATTAATTCATTTGTTTTTCTAAATATTTGGAAAGTCATATATTATTCGATGATCGTGTGGGAAGGCGATGGTTTATTTGATTGAAAGAAATATATATACTTGACTAATAGTTTAATGTGATTTTTTATAATGTTTTGCGGATGTATATATTGATTCAGCCCTGCTTTTCTAATTTCTAAAGCTTAAGAGGATTCAAAAGAAACTTTATAATTAATATATAAAAACCCTTGTTGTGGGTTCACACAGGGCTTCTTTATCCATTTCAATAAAGAATGCCAACATAATTATAAAATAACTCACCAAAAAATCCTTCCGATTGATGGTTATATATTTATATATATATAAAAGTTTATTCTGCATACTCTAGGGCACTAATGCTGACATAAGCATCTCGACACAGTAAAGCTAACTGCTATTGAAAGCTCGCCTGTTTTACTGTTTCAGTTGGGAAGAAAAACTCCAACAATCTGTTTATATTCATGGTTTCTTATTCTCCATCAATTGATTGCCTTGGTAATTTTCATCCATTAATCTTAATCACCCATTTTCTGTAAATGCATATTTATATATCCCTTCATGTTTTTTCTTTTGTAGATAATAATTAGTTGCTGTGAAAGACAGAGTAATGATGAAAAAAATGCATGTTATTGTTTTGCACCCACCTGAGAAGTAGTAATAGGGAAAGAGGTTAATTGTTTTCTCTTGGCGTGTTTGATCACTTTATGGAATTGTGAATAAGCTAGTTCAACATATTCAATTTGGTTTTAATGTTAGCATCCACCATAACATTTATTTGTAAGATGACTGCCATTGGGCAAATATGGCCATTTAATTCTGACCCAATTATGTAGGTAATCCCTTACACGTTACTTTTGTTGCCATATAAAGATTTACAATGCATAAATTTTATCTCATTCAAGACAGGTTGTCAGGTTGCTTCAGTTAATTTCTTCTAACATGTGTCACAATTTGGCTCAACTTCTTTGCACATTCAATCAATGAGCGTCAACAACTTAATTAACTAATTTAATGGAGCTGCCGAAGATATTTGATACAAATTTGAATGGCTTATAGCAAAGCAGGAAAACTGCTGCCTACTTCCAGATATACCAATATTCACAAGGACAGCAAAAAATTTAACTTCTTTTGCAGGTTACTGGAATAATGAAGAAGATGAGTCCATTTGTTAGATAGACGGTGAGTTAACGCCTGCCCAATTTTATCTAAGCATTGAATTCCATTAGTCTTGCACTTTGCCAACTGAAGCTTCAGCAAAACTTGAGCTAGAGCATACACCTTTTCTCTCTTCTTGTAGATGAAATTTGCATTCAGACATGGCTACAGTGCTGTTGCAGCATTAGACTACCCTCTTTTGTACTTGCATTCTTCGTTTACGATGAGCTTTGTTTCACAATTATTATTATTAATTTTCTTAAAGTATATTTCTTCTCTCAGGAAAAAAAAATCTTGTGCTGGTATGTTCAACTGTCATCAAGTGAAAATTTTTCATGATCGATTAACGGAAGCAAAAATGAAGTTTATGAAACTTGGGACAAAGCCAGACACTTTCTATACAGAGGAGGCTACCAGGTTATATTTGATGAGTGACCAAAACCTTTATTGTTTATATATTCTGAAGACCGAAGTAGGTATGCATACAACATATGTTTAATCGTTTAATCGGAAATTAATGCAGGACCGTGATCTCAGACTCACCTAGTGATCTTGTCATACGAGTTAACAGCATTAGTTATTTTCTGCATAAGGTAAGAAAATCATTTCCCTCCAACAATCAAAAAAAGAATCATATCTGAATTATATATGTTGTATGTTGATGAATGCTAAATGTTAGTTGTACACTTTTGGGATCTTGATGATACAGTAACGGTAGAACAGAACACATCAAAATTGAACTTGGAAGAACATTTTTAATTCTGCTACTTTTAGCTGCAGTTTCAGCTTCTTCCAAAGTGTGGCCTTCTTCAACGGCTTTGTTCTGATTCTGACAATGTCACTATAGAGCTTCACGATATTCCCGGGAGAAGATGCTTTTGAATTGTGTGCTAAGTTTTGCTACGGAATAACCATCAATCTCAGTGCTCATAACTTTGTACCTGCTTTCTGTGCTGCTAAATTTCTTCGAATGACAGAATCTGTTGAGAAGGGAAATTTTATTCTGAAACTCGAATCTTTCTTCAATTCATGCATTCTTGAGGGTTGGAAGGACTCGATTGTCACACTAGAGACAACAAATAAGTTACCTGAGTGGTCAGAGAATCTTGGAATCATTAGGAGGTGCATCGATTCTATTGTTGAGAAAATCCTCACACCCCCTGCCAAGGTTCAAGAAAAAATAATTTGTATACATATTATTTGCTTATTTCGCAACATTATAATCATAGCAATTACTAATAATCATGTCTTTCTCTTCTGTTATGTTCTGCAGGTCTCATGGTCCTACACTTATACTAGACCAGGGTACACTCAAAAACGTCACCATGTTGCCCCAAAGGATTGGTGGACGGAAGACATATCGGACCTTGATATTGAACTTTTCCGCTGTATAGTTACTGCTGTTAGATCAACATACATGCTATCACCCCAACTTATTGGCGAAGCTCTGCACGTATATGCCTGTCGTTGGCTACCCGACATTAAAAAGACTAGTTCTACGGACAGTTCGACTCAGACAGAAGCAGTTTCTCTGGGAAAGAATCTACGTATTCTTGAAACAATTGTGAGCATGGTTCCATCTGATAGAGGATCAGTTTCAGTTGGCTTCTTGCTTAGGCTCCTTAGTATTGCTAGTTATCTAGGAGGAGTCTCTCCAGTGACAAAGACAGAGCTGAGAAGGAGAGCTAGTGTGCAATTTGAGGAGGCAACAGTTAGTGATTTGCTGCTCCCTTTACATTTTTCCTCTGATCATCACCATTTTTATGATATAGACTTGGTTATGACTGTCTTGGAAAGTTACTTGGCTCTCTGGAGAAGACAATCCCCTGAGAACAGCAACCAGTTTTTTGATCTATTAGGAAGGTGGCAATGCTAATTGATTCTTATCTGCAAGTAGTTGCAAGGGATATTAACATGCCCGTATTGAAACTAGTGTCTCTTGCCGAAACTTTGCCGAATATTGCCAGGGAAGAGCATGATGACCTATACAAATTCATGAACATTTATCTCAAGGTACATATTTAATTGATATAATATTAAAAATGGAAACCAATTAGTTGCTATTCTCGTGCACCATAGTATAATATGGCTTTGATTGATAATCATCAGGAGCATCCTGACTTGAGCAAGACAGAAAGAAACGCCTCTGCCGGATTCTAGACTGCCAAAAGTTGTCCCCAGAAGTACGTGCCCACGCTGTAAAAAACGAGCGTTTACCATTGAGAACAGTAGTGCAACTCCTCTTCTATGAACATGAGAGCGGTTCCAGGGCAACTGCTCAGGGAGGAAAGCAGATACCTGTTACTGAACATGATATTAGCAAGCTACAATTGGGTCCAATAGAATTAGAAAGGATGAAAAGCACAACAAAGAGTACAATTCCTGAAACAAGCGTGAAGAGGTCAGATGGAAAGTTGCAGGTAGTGAGGGGAGATATTAAAGCTGTCGAGACAGACAAAGAAAGTTTGATATTCCAAAGAAAACAGTAATACAAAGAAGAAGTAAGTCAGAACACAAAGGGAGAGACAGATGATGTATAGCTTTCCCCGTTTTCTCTAATCACTTTGCACCATTTGTATTTTATATTAAGAATATTAATGCTTATTATTTTTGTTAACCAATTTAAATACCCTATTCATTAACCAGTGCTAGCTGGTGTTAGTAATGGTATAGTTATTGTTGCAAGTGTAATAGTTAAATAAAGAGTAATCATATTCATACAATATATATATATATTGTAAATCTATCATTTCAGTTAAATAAATGATGTAGGTTAGTGATTTTGAATAGCATCCAAACGCACGTATCGCACAAGTAGTATAATAAAGATCGAACCCACGTGGATTTATTACTAATCTTATTAAACATTATAACTAGATTTATTCTACTTCTAATTAAGCGAATGATTAAAAGATTTGATTTTGAATTAAAAGCTGAAATTGTAACTTTGTGAGAAAATTTTATGCAAGAAAGAACATAGAGTAACAACTTCACCAAGTACGTTAAAAGAGTATGCACTTTTTTCTACAATCGAGTGATTGCTATGAATTACTAACTTAGAATATGAAGATATTTACAAGCATCTTCTGATGGTAGAGTAGAAACATCAATTTAATTGAATTACCTATATTCCTATGATAATTAATTTAAACTAGTCTCATTATAATCAAGTTTTAATTATAACTACGCAAGCTCTACAAGTATATTCTTATATTGTACAAAAATCGATTCTTAACATGGCTCTTATTTATATGTTGTTGGTGGTGGTTTTTTACCTTGAGGAATATTCAAATGCCGAAGAGGGACAGAACTGATAGTTTACTTGGCTAAAACGCATCAGAGAGGCCCAAGGGCTCGGAAAGACAAACAAAATTGGCAGCAGAACCCATTATACGGAGGGGTTCATGCAAGGGCTGAGTGTGTTGATGATGAAGTAAGTTGGGATATCGACCTGACCTAAAGAAGAAGTGTTGGATCTAGGTTCATTTGAGTATTAGTGGAAGTCGACCTGAAGGGTCCATGATTAGCAACCCAACCTGATTAAAGAAGTCAGAGGATGTTTTGACCAAGTATCATCCACCTCGGTATGCTGACCCGAGGAATGAAGATGAGATCACAGGTCAATCTGCGTTAGAGTCAAGTGATGTATGCCCTAAACAGTGGTTCATCGTGAAAGTAGTCTCTACCAGCTGCCATAGGACAATGTAGTGGCAGTGAGGTGATAGAGCAATGTCGTCATAGGCCTCCATAGGCTGGTGCAGTGACATGGAAAATGACCAATTTGATTGGCCAAATTATGGGTAGTTGAGGAGAGTTGTTACTGTAATAATGATAGAGTGATATAAGTTGACATCATAGGCGATGGAATAGTAGATTTGGAACCCTATATAAGGGGGTTGAAGTCTCATATTCAGAGGTGATCAAAAAATTTACATCTCAACACTTAGAGAGAAAATCAAGGGCAAAAATCTAATAATAGAGAGAAAGCATGTCAACACCTGACCAATTGAGAGATTTATATCGGGCTTATTGTAAGACCTGAGGTGTTATAAGCTCTATAACTTCATTATCCCACTTGTAGCTCGGGTCAGTCTTGACTCTGAGCAGTAGTAAAATACCTCATTTCTCCCGTGGACGTAGATTGGAGTCACTCTCCGCCGAACCATGTAAATCGTTGTCTTTGTGATTTATCTGTCTACTTGTTGGGTTTGCATTTGGTTCACTATTAACCAAACAAATTCACTGTTGAGAATGTTGGGGTTTTAGGCGGTATATACGGGTGACGCAACGGAATGCGAGAAATTCAAATTTTCCGATTTCTTTATATTTTTCTTGAGTAATTAAAATAAACTTGTTTATTCTACTTACTCAATACTCAAAAACAGAATTTTTTACCTAAAAAAAATAGAATTTCAGTAAATTACTGTGAAGCCCCAAAACTTTCCATTTTAATCATTTTAGTCCCAAGTTGTTAAATACAAGCTCAGGTGATTTTCAATCACAATCAAAATGATTTGTACAGCACATATACATTAAAACATAATTCTGAAAATTCCAATTTTTTTCATAATTGCCGAAAAGACCAAAACTTTTACATTTTGATCATTTTGGTCCTAAAATGTCAAATACAAGATTAGGTGATGTCCAATCACTACCAAAATAATTTGTACATCTTATATACATCAAAATACAACTCTGAAATTTTTTCCAGAATTTTAGCTAATTACCGTGAGCCCCCAATAGTTGTCATTTTGATCATTTTGGTCCTAATTTGTCAAATACAAGACTAGGTGATTTCCAATCATTACCAAAATAATTTATACATCTCATATGTATCAAAATACAACATATATATGAAAAGCCTTAATTTTGATTTAGGTTAGAAACCCTTATTTTCCAATTAATCAAATTAACCAAAATTAACACAATTCAACACTTTAATCAAATCTCTACAACACCAAACAAGTCTCACCACTTTGAAACAACTCAAGAAGGATTCTAGGTCATCATTGAATGGCCAAATAACTCTAGAATGACAACCAAGTCATCTAATGACTAAAAATGTGCTTATTAACCATTAATAAGCAAACTTTGTTCAACATACATGCTTATATCTTCCATCCAAGCTTCCAAACATCGTATTACAAAACAAGAGAGTAGAGAAACATATACATATCATATGTTATAGCTAAGAACCATAGAAATATTTTTCTATACAAATAAAGTTAGAAATTACCTAATAATCTCCAAGTTTTCTTTGATTTCTTCTTAACTTTTCTCTTTTTCTCACAACTCTCTCTCTCTTTGTAAACTTTGGAGGCTTAAACTTATGAAAGAATAAAATGAAACAAAACTTTATATACCCCTTCCACCTTGGCTGAAACCCTAGGGAGCAATATTGTCATTTTGCTTTAAATTTTATAATAATAAAAAGGTTAAGTTCACTTGTTCAATTTGAACACTTCAACATTAAAAATTTTCCAACAAGTGAACCATTCATATTAATCCACCTCCAAACTTAATCATAACATTAGATATTTATATTTCAATTATTTTAATTATTTAATAATTAAATAATTATTTAAATACAAATATCTAAATACATGTATTATATTTACAATAAATATTCAAATATATATATATATATATATATATGATTTATGTCAAATATTTTATTTGACAATTATTTAATGTGTATTTAATAAAACCATGTATTAAATCCAAATACACATTAATTAGGAAATGGCCGGAAAACCCTTAAACATGTATATTTTCGTTTAACTGTTAAACGATTTATAAATAATCAATATTATTTATAAATATTGCCCTAATGCTCTACGAGTATGCTTCATTAGTGAGACTCTCTAAATTCAGGCATATCCGTCATGAAATCTAATTTCGTGTCCATGATCTACCCACCCGTAAATTATGACGACCACAGATAAACTCGCTGAACCATACAGGTCGAGGTCATCGCATACGTATAATCCATCCGTCACAGATATCCGGAATATCCTAGAGATATAGATATAAACGTCAAATCTCTATAGGTATAATCTCGTCGACGTATCTATTAGCAATATCTTAAATAACACTTAGAACTTACTTCTACAGTGTACCACGGGCCCATGGATTTAACAGATTTCTAATTCCATAATGAATACATATACTCTGTACACAGAACTAACGGATCTTATCTTGATACATACAGGATATCCTAAGGATCAGTCCACACCCAACAAACAGACGGAGGTATGATCTAAATAGATCGGTGACGTGACTGCCATCAAAGTGTGAAGGATACCTTATACATCCACGGTGGTATCTCAAGTCAAAAGATCACTATGCTACTCAACCCGAGAATATTTCTATTGACATTGGTGTATCATCTATTAGGAAATCTTCGGTGAGTCGTTCAGTGTTTATCAAATAAATACCTACACGTCTATACGAGTCTCCCGAGACCCATGGTTCATTGGGATAAACCATCAGACTAGATTCTGATATATGACGTGTACTGGTCTCAGTGGATTTTACTAACCGACCCGTGTTAGTAAATCTTGACCAAGAACTTTATTTGAGAATATATAACTTATAGTGACACTTCCCAATGTCAATTACAAACTACATTGTAAATTTTGGGGTCTTTGTCTAATATATACATATCACTAAATCATATTTAATTTCAATCTAATCATAATTAGATCGAATACGTATATAAAAACAAGAGGTGTTACCATAAATAAGTAATATTATCATGAGTCGGACATAAATACGATCCGGATTGGCACTCTGAGCACCGACCCTAACAATTTCTCTCATTTGCTCTAGTGCCAATCCGCGGTATCATATACACATCTAAATATGCATCACATACGCATGGCCCTCAAGAGCTTAACTAGCACTCAAGAGGTCGGCAACAACAAGTAGGTCCGCTATAACTTATCGAGTTTGTCCAGCAAAACCAAACGTTTCCCTTAACTAACATAATTCATATTTTGTAGAACATAAGTTATACATCAATATGACTCAAATGTGACATCAATATTATGCTATAGATACTGAATTGTCCAAGTATTTAGGGATCAAATCCAAAATACTATGCACACAATCATAAGCACAATACTAATATCGAAACTTTTAATCCATAAGGTCACTTTGCAACTTCATAAGTCAATACTTCATAAGTGACAACTAATTCCACTTACACAGTAGAATCATTTGTGACACTCCCACTGTATCTTTTATGACTCTTTTATGACGTAGACAATCTAACATCATAATTAGACTCAAAACTAATCTGACCATAATGGTTACAAACTATATTCTCAATGAATAAGAAACTCGTTCTTAATATCTCAAAGATAACAAAGAACATGTTTCAAGACACATCCTATGGTCTATAGCATATCAAAATAGTTCGTAACAATTACGATTAAATTAATATCTTTAATCGCACATAATATAGTATTTATTATGCCATCAACCTATGATGCATAAGATTGATTGGACATTCTAGTCAATTTCTCTTTCGACAAAGGAATCATCTTTTATGAAAGATTAATACTATATACAAGAGACACACTAACTATCAAACAGTTATACTAACTGTCAAATAGATAGTCTTGATGTGTCCTTTATTAGATCATATCTAATGCACGACTAATGTGAGTATCCCACAAGTCTCTTAGTTTTGTATCATATATAAAATTTTATATCAAATATAATAGAGACTACTCTCACTGCTTTCATAGAGAAAATAAGACGTAGATAAACCTTTTACCTCATAAACATCTCGTTATTACATTAATAAGGATAATATTGTTAGGATATATAATACTAGAAAGAAATTTGTACGCTCCCACTGACCCTACTATCATATATG